>PVIR01001049.1:0-139081 GCA_004026965.1 Petromus typicus | reverse complement strand
CTAAAGTCAAAGTGGATCTAAGATCTAAATATTAAAAGAGAAACATTAAATATGCTAGAAGAGAGAATATATAGAACACTTGAGGATTTAGGAGTAGACAAATATGATGAACAAAACTCAGAGTACATGGGAAGTACTACAAAGAATCAATAACTGGGATCTCATATTATTGAAAGGCTTTTGCACAGCAACAAAAAAACCCACCAACATAGCAAAAAGAAAACCTACAGAGTGAGAAAAAAATCTTTATCCAGCTGCTCCTCAGACAAGGGACTAATATCTAGACCATACAAAGAACTGAAAATAATCAGTCTACCCCTATTAAAAGACTCAATTAAAAATGGGCACGTAGGATGAACAGATACTCCTCATATAAAGTAGAAACAGCATATAAATACATAAAAATGTCCAATACCATTAGTCATTGGAAAGATGCAAATTAAAACAACACTGAGATTCCCTCTCGTGCCAGAAATAGTGATTTATCAAGAAATCAACAATATATGTTGTTGGGCTGTGGAGAAAAGGAACCTTTCTCCATTGTCAGTGGAAGTGTAAACTGGTACAACCAGCATGGAAATCAGAATGGAGATTACTCCAACAACTGAAAGTAGAGGTCCTACTTGACCCTCTGAGTTTCTTCCCAAAAGAATTAAAAACATCATAGTACAGTGATATATGACCCATGTTTATAGTGGCATAGTTTGTAATAATTAAATCTTGGAAATAACACAAATGCCCATTAACTCATGAATGGATAAAAAAGATATGTTTATTTTTTCTTCTTTTTACAAAATGAAGTACTATTTAGCCATAAAGAAGTATAAACTTGAGATATTCCTAGGCAAATGGATGCATCTTGAAAACATACTCTTAAATGAAATAGGTGGAACACACATATGTAACTGTCATGTTGTATTTCTGGTGTGAGAAACTGAAAGTGAAAATAAAGACAAAAAGCAAAAAATATTGTGAAATAGGAAGAAATTATTCAAAATTATACAGAATGTGAGATAATCTGAAAATATTTAAAATGTTTTAAACATAGAAAAGGCATAGTATTATTAGGAAATGAGCAGAGAGATTAGCAAATGAAAATATTATTTTCAGATCATGACACACTGTATTTACAGCTTTTATTCTCTAATCATTGCTGTTATGAAAAATTATTCTTTCATAGAAAAGCTTTCATATTTTATTTATTAATATCTACTTGTATTATATTAAAATAAACATTTCTAAAAACTAGTATCACTGAATTGAAGGAAACAAATATAAAAGAAGATAAGGTTTTAGATCTCTTGCAAATAAAAAGGGGTCCAAGAGAACACATAGGTGAGGAGGAGAGGGGGAGGGGAAGGGAATAAGTAGAATAGAGTAGAGACATGTCATGTACAGGAATCTAATAACCTCAATGAATGTAAAAATGGTATATCATAAACATGCAGTAAGATTAACAATATCAACAAAATGAAAATGGGGAAGGGGAATTTAGAGAATGAGGAGATTAAAAATGAACCAAGCTGTGTAATATACATGTGCCTATTCCCCAAGATGATGGCAAACTGTATTACTGCACACATACACTAATAAAAACCCTTGAATTCAGGTAGAAAGGAGTGTTTGAAAGGAGCAGGTTCCAGAGAGAATTACAGGAAAGGAAACAGACTCAGATGAGGAGCGCGGTGCCCCAGTGAGTAGCTCCCAGTGAGAACGTTAAAGGTCAGACTTTGCATATCTAAGATGAGAGTAGATGGAACTCAGAAAAGGAAACTCCATTAGGATAGGAGTGTATCTGTGGTTTGTTCTTCACTGTCCTCCCGGTGGTTACAAGGACTGGCACACAGTGTAGGAATCTAACAGGTATTCACTGAATGAGTGACACACTTGTATGTACTTTGGAAAGGATGAATGACCCCAGGGCTTCAAAGTAGGCAGAATATAATGCTATGGACTTCTATTTTTAACATATTTAAATTGATGAAAAATTGTATATGTTTGTCATATACAACATGTTGTTTTGTAATATGTATACAATGGAGAATGGTTAAATTGAATGAATAAGTATGTACTTTACCCCTCATGTGCTTATTTTTGTTAAAAACATTTAAAATCTACAGTCTTGGTGATTTCAAAGGATACATATTGCCATGTTAATAACTGTAGCTACCATATTGTACAGTAGATTTCTTGAACTTATTTCTCCCATCAGAAGTTTTACATTCCTTGACCAACGTCTACCCACTTCCCTCACCCCCACTGTGCTATGGAGTTCTGTTAACTAAGTGCGATATGTCTTGACTTTAGGATTTTCTTCTCCAGAAACATAAAATACTTTATAAATATGTTATTACCTCTACACATAATCTAAAAGTGCCAGGCAAGGGAGATAAGAGCAAAGAAGGCAGGGGCAGCCCCACCAAAACTGTCATAAATATGCTTTAAATTTATATTTCAAAATGTCCTCACATTTGTTTAGAAATTGATAGTTTCAGAGAGCACTGCTATTGCCAGGGAACTTCTAAGGAAGTATTGTACACACATTTGTTAAAGCTGCAGTGGAAAACTGCTGGGAGAAAGTGGATGTTGCATTATTTGAGCAAAGTGAAAAATCACCTCCTTCTATTTAAAGACAGCTCGTGACAGAGTTTCCGATTCTTAGCCCAGGTGTGTATTATAATGGCTTTTCTCTTTAATTGGCTCTAAAAGCCATTGGCTAAATTGGCTGAAACAGAAGAGAACTCTCAGCACCTGAGGTGACCCTAAGACGGGCCTGAGAAGCTCCTCTGAGAAGCCTTCAAATAAGAAAAAGGCATTTAGAAAGAAAATATTCAACTGAATAAATATATTTTTCTGCGAACATCTTCCATCTATATGTTTTGTTTTAGGCACAGTTGTACTTACATAAATAATACACAGGTCCCTACTTTCAAGAGTCTATGATCTAGAAGTGGATATTCTTCAGGGAGCGAATAGGAAACAGTAAAAGGATGATATCACACTGTTGTTACGGAGTTACGTAGAAGAGGCACATAAAGTAAGGAAACAAATTTTATGTATATGGGGGGGTGGTAGGGTGGGTAGAGCTATGGGAAAAAATGAGAATTAAGTTGTGTCTTATACTGGTACAAATCCCCATTATGGAGTGCAATCATGATGCGTATATGTAATGTACCAATAAAGTTTAAAAAATTTTTTAAAAAGAATGAAAATTAAAAAAAGAGGCGCATAAATCAACACAGTAAAAGGATTGCAAGACGAATTCTTCATTATTGGAGATAGAACAGTTTTTTAAAAACAGTTGTAGTTTCATTATGGAAAATTTCAACTGTATTTAAAAGAAAAAGAACTGTATATTAAACTCCTGTATCCCAGCTTCAACAGTTAGCAACATCTTGCCAACCACCTTTCATTTATTCCTTTATCACATTTTCCTGAAGTATTTCAAGACATCATATCATTTAACCAGGACATAATTATGCATATTTCACTTCAGGCGCATCTTTCTAACATTACAACAATCAGGTTAACGAACACTGAGACTTGCTGTGAAGTCATGTTTGCATGAGCGCCTAGAAAACACACAAGAATGAGCTGAGAGCAGACAATAGTCATTGCTGTTTGTGTTTCTGGCTGAGTGAAGGGGACTATAGGCCCCAAGAGGGCCAAGAGACCTGCCTCTTGTGGAAAACCACAGGGAATCCTGTGACTCCAGCCCCGCCTACCACAATGAGCATGTGGATGGCTCTGGGCCAAGCCTCTCATTCACACTGTCTTGCTTAATCTTTATGACAACTGTTCTATGATAGGGACATCTAACTCACTCCAGACCAAGGAGTGAGGGTTTGAGATGTTCGATAACCCCTGCAATGCTATGGCTGAAGGAAGAGGAGTGGTGGACGGTGAAGCTAGGTTTGTGTGGTCATGTGGGCACTTTCCCCGGTACCGTCCCACGTGCACAGATGTTTGTGATGATTCCCATACTCAAGGGCTCGTCCTTTCAATCCTGTTCTAGGCAATTATCTGTAATCAATTGGTCTAATTCTCCAAGTGTTGAAACTCATTTGGACGAGGTGGGGTTGGCTGGATTTAAAGCAACAAAAATTCACAACAACATAATTTTCTTTTAATACAGTATACGAATCTTTTATAGTTTAAGCTACATAAATTTCACTGAGTCATCTACTGTCGCTAGGTAGTAGTACACCCTAATTGCAAGAAAAACATCCAAAAGGAAAACAAAACCAGTCCCCTGAGTGCTGAACTTGCAAAGTTTTAGCAGCAAAGCAATGGTGAGTGCCACAGATGTAAGAACCCTGTTATTTTCCTTCTTGAGAAATTCCAGTATTTGCTGACACAGATATCCTAAGGTAAAAAAAGGCTAATTATTATGTTTTTGTGAGAACTGAATTTTGCATTTAATTAACAGATTAAGTTATTCCCTATTGCCAACAGGCTGTGTTCTCAATGAAACCAAATATTATGACAATTGCCAAGTTTATTAGATAGTTTATTGTATGAATGCTGAAAGTCTATTTTACTGAGAGTTCTTCCCTTGCACCCCACCCCCGATATTAGTCCCTGCTCAGGCCAAATATCTAGGTATCACGATTTCCCTTCAATTTAATTTGGCAGTGGTGCAACATCATGGTAAGCACTTGGTTTGGGGTTGCTCTTTTAGAAAGTAATAGTTCAAAGCCTAGCAGTTCACAACTGTGTTTTGTACTTGGCAACTCCCCCCTTAATTAGCATAGCAACACAGCATGGTGAACCCATTTCTTTCCCTCTCTGTGCTCCAGCGGGACGTGGTGGCTGCACACACATGCTCCAGGACCAGCTAGACAAGGGTTCTTATTCTATTCCTGCCATTGAAAGTCTGCTGTTTAACCCGTCGGTCAGCAATTTGACTAGCCATCTATGTTTTGGCAAATGATATAACATCTCCATCCCTCTATACCATCGGCTGCAGGATATGGGTGCAGACAGTAGCATGTACCCCTGGAGGAGCTGTACTGAGGAGGGAGGGAGTAACTGGCACATGTTATCGTTTACTCGTTTGCCAGTGTCCCTGATCAGAGGACAGGAAGTATTTTGTCATTATTGACAATGGAAAAGTCTACAAAAATCTACTGTGCACATTATGAAATAAAGTGAAATTCTATTTGCTTGATGCATGAGTGAGAGAAAGACTTGCAGGTGGGTTGTGGTAGTTGCTATGGCACGACTATGCAGGCCAGTTTGTGCGGATATTTACCATGACTGTGTCCACATCATGAGTCCAGAAGCACCCAGATCCTGGGAGTTTCCTCACCAGACAGCGTGTGACTCAGAGTTAGATCATCTAGGTTTCCCAAGAGGGTCACATACAGCTAGCTCTAGCCCTAGAAAACTCCTGGAAGAAAGGGAACGAGGTAAGAGACTGCTGACCATGGACTCTCCTGATGATAATATAAGGGTCCCTCATGGCCAGATGGAGAGTAAGGTGACCACAGGAGCTTTAGGATCCCTCACAGAATCACAGCCTAGAGATATTGAGAGCCTCCTGAATATGTTTGGAAATTTAAATTAAGCTAAAAAGTTGTCTCTGTTTGGGGAACAGAGGACAGCAGGCTTCTAACCTGTAAATGTCTCCTGAACATGAAACAAATCCTGAAGGGAACTTAATTATTCCTAACCTAGGGTAAAGGCAAAGGAAAGAAGAAGGTTCAAGAAAACTACATTAAAAAAGAAAATGCCATGGAAAGCTGAGAGCAGAAAATGGGCGGAAATCAGTAATAGATTCCTTCAGGAGTGGTAGGAGAAGTGAGCCAGGAATGCTGGCCACCTGCCTCCCTGACTGAGTCTCTACAAATTTTTGCCCATTCCAAGTGCACATTCAGGTTGGAAATGAGAAGTATTTCCCTCTAGAATCCCTACATTCAGCTGCAAGTAAATCCCTCTCCTGGAGGCTAAAGTTTCACTGCATGTTGTGCTTTCTAAGTGAAGTCTGGTTCCTCAGATATTGTTTGGATTGCACAGGACAGTAAGGGGTAGAGAAAGGTTTCATCAAACCCTAGAAAAGACAATCAAGGACTCCTACTCTCATAAGAAAAGCAAAGAAAGTTCTGAATCCTTTTCAACTTCCTTTATCAGAATACACTGAAAATTGGAATTTCTTCTAAGCAAATATAAAGACTTTCTTAGTTTTATTAAAGAACAACTTTCTCCTTGGTATACATACTGATGCCATGGAGCATTAATTTGTCCTGCTGCTACCCAGCGACCTGGGAGGAGAGAGAGAGATAAAACTCTTTTCAAAGAAGCCTGGAAGTATTCCCTTGAAATGCATATGGAAGGAAGTCAGTGATTTTTTTAAACTGCACAGAATTTCAGAATGGAGACAAAGGCTTATGTATTGTTACTTCTGACTGTAAATCCCTACACCTTTGCTGTAGCCATAAATACATTTCTCCTATGATCTTGATGACCACTCATCTTCTGTTCAAACCATCCCATGAAATGAACATCTTAGACCAGCACGGAATACCCACTTCATGTGTTGCAGGCTGAGCTCTGTAGCTTTAGTTCATCTTTATGAATTTCACTAGTATCTTGCCACAAAACAAGATCACTATCAGTTTGCCTGATGTCCCTTGCTAGCTGCAATAGGATGTTATTAATTCTCTCCCAAGACCTTTCCCCAAGGGATATAAGCAGAGTTATTCTAAACCATTTACTGCATTTTGACACTCTTTTCAGAATAATTACCTCAGCCCATCCACAATAGCAAAGGACGACATAAAAGAGAAGACTGCCAGGGTGTAAGTCAAAGATCAGTTAAAATACCCAGCCTTGTCAAAAAATAATATTTAAAAAAAAAGAATCCCAAGAAAATATTTTCATGCTCATTTCCACAAGACTAGAGAGGTCAATGGGAACACACCCCATGCTGCGAAGTAGGTTCAGTAGGGAGAGCTAGACGCCTGGCTGTACAGGAATACAAGAATGTAATGCATCAAGAAGCTTGTCTTTTGATGAAAACATTAAACAAAAGAGTACCAAAGAAAACAGGGTTGTGGCAGTGAGTTTGACACCGAGTGATAGAAGTCACTAAAAACTACACTGTAAGAAATTGCCTAAAGGGATAACAACAACCCCTCCTGATTTCTCTGTTGGCTGGTAGTGAGGGCTGAGACTGAACTTTGGGCTCAAACAAACTCTAAACTGTACTATTAACCATCAGTGGTTTGAGCAATGAGAGTCCGATTAAGCTCCATGGTGGGGTGTGTGGCCACTCTGAAGAGAACCCCATCCTCCCAATTAACCAGAAGGGATATGGTGGGCAGCAGAGGCTGGAGATAAGAGGACTAGCTCTCGGCACTGGAAACGAGTAGTCCAGTTTTATTAGTTTATTCCCTCTGTTAATTTCTCATGCATTTTCTGGTTTGTCTTTTACATATACTATCACTGACATGTAGTTGGTTGAAATGTCTTTCTTTTTTTAATTGAAAACTTTATTGGTACATTACATATACACATCATGATTGCACTCAACAATGAGAATTTGTAACAGTATATGACACAACTTAAGTCCCATTTTTTCCCATAGCCCTACCCACCCTACCAAAAGAAAAATTTTAAAAATTATATAATGATCGGCCAGAGATTTAGCTCAGTGGTTCTGGTGCCTGTCTTGCAAGCACAAGGGCCCGGGTTTGATCCCCGGTAACCACATACAATACTGGGTGTGGAGACTCACGCCCAGCAGCAATCAGTACGACATACCACAATGCCGGGTGTGGTGGCTCACGCCTGTAATCCCAGCATTCGGGAGGCAGAATCAGAAGGATTGCTGTGATGTGAGTTAAAGGCTGAGCTCAGGGCCAGCCTGAACTACAAAGCAAGACCCTGTCTCAAAAAAATAAATAAATAAAATAAAATAAAATGTAATGATCCATGGAACAGTTGTGGGTTGTGTTGTGTTCTCCTAAAAGGCATATTGAAGTTCTAACTCCTGCTATCCATGAATGTGACTTTATTTGGAAAGAGGGTCTTTGTAGATGTACTCAAGAGAAAATAAAGTCACAGTCAATGAAGGTGAATTAGAGGTTATAGGACTGCTTCTACAAACTACAGAATATCCAGGATTGCTGACAGTCATCAAGAACTGGAAGATGCAAGATTGAGTAGATTCTCCCGATCCTTCAGAGCTGTTGCAGCTCCAGTAGCAGAGAGACTTCAGTCTTGTAGCCTGTGGAATTTTAAGAAACGTATGTTGCTTTAAGCTTCTGAGCAAGCAGTAATTTGTTATGGAAACTAATAGACATCAGTAGTTTGGCTTGCCTTATGAAACAAAGTTAGTCCTCCCCTGAACACTTCTTTTGGCTCTCCTGATCTTTTTTTTTTTTTTTTTTTTTAAATCAAGAATGGAGTTCTGGCACCAATACATTCTGGATGGTTACACTCAAGAGTGACCACTGCACTTCAAAGAACACTAGGGTGAAGATGTCATGAGCTCTATGTGGATGCTCACTGTGCAGACTAGTCATTCAAGCTAAAGCATTTCTCTTGGCTAAACTAATTCCGCTGGCCCTCCTTGATTTCTCATCTTGATATTAGATCGCCATTTTTTACACTCTCCCCTTTGTTCACTTTGGAGCAATAGGAGAACAATTCCTAAAACATAGTTCTCTGTATGGGGTCAATTGTAATACTAAGCTTTAAACTTCTGACAACAGATCTTTGTTGCCAGGAGACCCAAACACCTATTATTTTCAATTCATTAACACTAAGTAATCTTCTTTTTTTTTTCCTTTTATTTTTTGAAACAGTGTCTTGCTTTTGAAGTTCAGGCTGGCCCTGAGCTCACTATGTAGCCCAGACTAGCCTCAAACTCACAGCAATCCTCTTGTCTCTGCCTCCTGAGTTCTAAGATTACAGGAGTGAGCCACCATACCTAGCACTGTTGTATATGGTTACTGGGGATCAAACCTTGTGGACCTTGTACTTGCAAGGAAGGTGCCAGAAACACTGAGCTAAATCCCTGACCTAATACTAAGTAATTTTCATTGTTATTCCAATAGATTTGTATTTTGTATTACTGTCAATTAAAATGTGTCCCTATCTTGTTCAGTTATCTAAACAGAATTGGAAACCAATACTTAGTACATCAATTTCCAGCCAAGAGACTCTGGAACTTTGTGATACTGATCTAGTTATCCTGATATCTGAAGTGTGTTTGAATATACATATGCACAAACATATGCCTACATACACATTTTTTATATAAAAGTCTGGAATCTACTATTAGAATTCAGCATAATGTTTCTTGCATTAGGAAGGAAAGCACTTGACTGACCTGGTTAGGTGGCTTGACTCCACATGAAAACATTGCCCTCCTTCTCCTGTGATGAGGACATTCGTCTGTAAGTGCATGTGAGGTTCAAAGTCATAACCGATGGCATGCATATGTATCTACACACTGTACGATAAGCTGTAATCGGTGCAATCTCCTGGAGTCATACCTCATCTAACGTATTTCTTCTACCTGTTTGCTTGAGATTCCTTACAATTCCCACCATCTTAGTCATTCTTCAAAGTTAGATACCTAAAGTAGAGGCATGCATGCAGAAGTTCCCCTGTTACATAAGAACACGCTACCAGAATGAAGAAGGGAGATTCTAGAGGTATGTGTGCTCTACTCTTTTATTTTTACGTTCAGATAACATCATTTAACCTATAAGATAGTTGCTACCTTGGAGTCCAGAAGGAAATTTTTGGTGGGAAGGATGAGGTACAGAAATGAAGGAGGGTAAGTGACTGAGATCCCAGTAGCTTTTGCATAATGATGCTGAGTGTAAACATGAAGGGATGCGTAAAGATGAACTTACAGCATCTTGACTTGATTAGCCTACCTATCCAACAGAGCACTCCACTTTATCTCCACGTACAACATGTCCTTAGCCTCTGGTCTTACATGACAGGCCCCAAGCCAGTGTTACATGTACACAGGGGCATTCTGTGAACTACTACAGAATACTATTAATAATCAGAATAATATAATGGGCCTTTGTAGTGAAATGCTGTGTATTTTACTCGGGCTCCCACTATTTCCTGGCTTTATGAACTAAGGCAAGTGACTGCCCTCTGTAGATGTTCAGTTTCTCATCTTTACATGTGGATGATGACACTTCCCTAATAAACTTACTACAAGGATAAAATGACTCAGTGCTTACCACTGCCTTGTGCATAGTAAGTAATAAATAAATATTAGCTATTATTAATGAACTCAATCTAGGCAAATTAGTGTTTGTTCCTGATGGTCAGTCATTGAACAACAGATCAAATGGTTGATTAATTGGTCCATTCAGTCCCCGCACACTCTGAGATAATATTACTTTATTTGTAGGCCAGTTATATCACTTTATTAATCAAATAGGGCATTTAATGATCTAATCCACTGTTCTAAAGTATAACTGCTGGCACTTAGTCAGGTAAAGTATGTGAAGATAAACAAGACAAGAAGATTTCAACAAATACTTTTGGCTTATTATACATAGGGAAGGTAGCCATGTAGGTTGGCCCCACATTTTACTGTGTTTGTGTCCTTCAGTCTCTTTACTACACTTGAAGTGTGTCCTGCATGACTCTGAGCTTATCTGGTTTCCATATGGCGGGAGTCTGTCCACTCCTAAATGTCCACATTACACCTAGAAATACAGTGAGCTTTTTCATTAAAACAACTGAACAAAAATATTTCGGGGGGGGGGCTCTAGGAAAGGCCCAACGGGGTTGTCAGTTGTTTGTAGCTCAAAACCATGGTTGTCAATAATGAGGATGAAATTTCAACATACACATATCCAGAAGTACCAACTTACTTAGAGGGATCTGGCTGGAACCATGGATATCAGGTATATGAAGGATTCTCCAGTGGAAGAGGGAGTAGGCTGATTTTTATTGGTACATATTTGTAGTACATAATAATTAAATTTATTGTGGGAAGTTGATACATGTGCATGAAACTTCTTTATGCTTTTTAAAAATCCCCTTGAGGGAGTGCAGTAATTTTGATCTATGCCAGTGGGACCAATAAATAGAAAGTTTGGAAAGCCAGATTTAGTAAGACAGAGTTGTTTGAAAATACAGTGAGGTCCCCACTGGTAAAGATGTCTGAACAATTTGTAGAGAATTTGGAAAGAAAATTTTATAAGAGATGACTAGATAACAGTTTGAATGTCCTATTACTAAGATAATATTACCTTATGACTATAACAAGATAAACATCCATATTTATTATTTCATTATCTCTGGGGGCTTCTATTAGATTCTAAGTCACCTTATAGATAATTCTATGCCAAAAGCAGTGAAACAATAAAAAAATAAATTTAACCTATCTTGTGTCCATTAAGATAGAGTTACTCATTTCAATCTAAAATACTTTCTTTTTAAATGAGTAAACAGTCTTTCACTAGTACTAGAATTATAGAAAGGGCATATACTATTTGCAAATATGGGCAGTAGGAGGAAGAAAAATATGTCCTAATAAAATTACGGCTCATAACCTTCAACATTAAAAATCCTGATTTAATTTTATAATCGATCCTTATGAAGTCACTGAAGATTTCTAAGCCTTTGCCCTAGTACTCTGAGGACAGAAGGGCAATGTACCTCGAAAAACATTTGAAAATTCATTTAATTCTATCATGTACAATGACAACCACTTATGAACACACACATAAAAACCTTGAGATGTGACCTGTGATCACATATCGATGGCCGAGCAAGGAACAAATCTACATAAAATTCCACTAAGCTTCCTGAATCAATGGGACTGTCTTCATTTAACTCAAGTTTTCATTTTCTTAAGAACTAACCCTACTGTGCAATACTATTTCAGCTGAAAGCAATATTTATCTTTTCTTAGATATCAGCATGACTAACTCCTTCATATACTTTAGGTCTTTCCTCAAATATTACCTTGATCTCCCTACTGGAAATTATAACCCCTTTGTCCATTACCCTGCTCTTCTTCGTGCTTGGGTATAAACCTGATTATAAAAATACACAAAATCTGTAATTGGAAAGCTATAAAATGATAAAGAAAGAAATCAAAGAAACAAATAAATGGAGAGACATGCCACATTCATGGATTGCAAACTGTACACAGTATAGATTCCAGTGCTCCCCAAACTGATACACAGATTTAACAATTGCAATTGAAGTCATAGCAGATTCACTTTGTAGCAATAATCAAACTTCTAAGTTTGATTCTAAAATATAGGTGGAAATGTAAAGAAAGTCGAATAAATAAAAATGTTTCCAAAATAAAAAGTTGGATGAATAATTCTGCCTATTTCATAACATAATTATACTCCAGGCCTTAGTATTAGACAAGAAACAAATATATAAATCAATGGACTAGAAGAGACAACCCAAAGATAGATCTACACAAATACAACAAACTGACTTTTCACAAAGCTGTTAATAATTCAGTGGAAGAAAGGTAATGTGTATAGAGAAATAGACGAACTATAGGTCAAAAAATTAACCTTTCTCTAAACTCTACATCATACATAAAACTGACACTAAATGAATGATATATTTAAAACTAAAATATAACAGCATAAAAAGTAACTGGAGAAAAATTTTTGACATGAGGTTAGCAGATGAGCTTTCAGACATGAAATCAAAAGCAAAATTCTGAAAGGAAAAAGTAATAAATTGGATTTTAACAAAATTTAAAAAACTTCCGTCATGAAAATGAGAAGACAAATGGTAGACTGCAAGAAACTATCTGTACAACACATATCCAACAAATGACTTACATCCAGAATACATAAAGAACTCTTCAGACTCAATATTAAGAAAACAACAAGCCAGTTTTAAAAAGGGCTACAGGCTTGTACTGAAACTTTGCCTAAAAAAGGATATAAGCAAGTAAGACATGAAAAGATGTTCAACATCATTAACCATGAGGAAGATGCAAATGAAAACTTTGGTAATAATTACTAAATGTCTATTTAGAATGATTAAAATGAAAATTAACACATCACCAATTGTTGGCAAGGATGCACAGTAACAATATTTCTCATTCACTGCTGTTGGGAAGGTAAGATGATATAGTCACTTGGGAAGATAGTTTGGTAGCTTCGTCAAAATTTAAACATACACTTGGCATATGATCAAACACTGCCACTCCAGAATTTACTCAAGTAAATTGAAAAATTATATTTACACAAAAGCCCTTATGTGAATATTTATAGTAGCTTTATTCATAATTGCCAAAAATGAATAGTTGAATGGATAATCAAACCGGTTCAGTTATCCAATGGAACAGTACTCAGTGATAAAAATCAATGAGTTATCAGCCCACATGACTAACCACTGGGATAAATACTAAATACATTCAGTAAGTGAAAAAGTACAGATGCATAATTCCATTTATAGGACATTCTGGGAAAGGGAAAAATTTAGAGATTGAAAACATCAGTGATGATCAGGGATTCGCGAAGCTAGAAACAGGGCTACACAAGGAACTTTTTAGGGACATGCATTGCTCTCGCTGGTACAATGTTGGTAGAAAACCAAGTGTGCTTTTTCAAAATCCAGAGAACTATGCACCACAAAGATTGGACTGTACAAAAATTTTAAAAAGCAAACAAGATATCAAGAAAACTAGAAGAGAATATAGACTCTGAGGGTGGGGAAAAAGTAAACAACCAGACTGAGTATAGAAAATAATATTTTTGCAAGGCTAAACACAGAAAGAATGGCACATAAACTGTGTATTTTAAATTGAAAATTTGCTTCCCATCAGGGATCCAGGGTTAGCAACTATGGAGCTACCCTTACACTAGGGTTAAATAAATAAGCAAATGAATTGTGGATGGATAGAAGGGATCAGATTTAACACAGTAAGAGAAAGAAGATACAAATAATCAAGGTGAGAATGCTAGACGAATCAGTCCTATTGTTCCAGATTAGATTCAATGATATCATTGTGAATGCATTTGTGTGTATGTGGATATAAAGATACACTCACATATATATAGACACACAAATATAGAACTAAACACATATATGTGACATGTATGTGGGTTGCTATTCATATGTGATATATGTTAGTATCACATTCATATTTATCTATCTCCCAAGACTGTGAATATAGCTCAGTGCAAAGACCTTGAGTTCAATTTCCAATGCCACAATGAAAAAAATGAATAAATACACAGATTGGAAAATAGAGAAAAGGTCAGCTATTCCTTACAAAAGATTTCCTAATGACAGGTGTAAAACAATTGAGAGAAATAAAAATCCACTATTTATTAACACACAACAGTAATAATTTGTGCAAGTATGATCACTGATACAATTCACATAAGCATACAAAACTTTAAGAAATGCAGCCTCAAAGTATCTCCCCTAAATATTTCCCAAGTACTGTAGTGGTTTTAACATATGTTCATAAATATTTCTACACTCTTCCATCTAGGAAGAGGAGTTTAAATCTATCCCCCAGCCCCTCACTATAAGTTTGGCTTAATGACTGATTTGAAAGGAACAGAGAAGAGAAAGGGGTAAGTAGTAGCTTCACAATGAAGATACCACCTTCCCGATCCCAGGTAGCATTTTCACTAATATGTGATGCTGTATCATGTACCCCTTAATACGAAAAATTCATAACCATAGGCTAAGCATGAAAAAGCATCAGGAAAAATGCATCAGGAAAACTCAGTGTGAGAGACATTGTACAGATTAGCTAGTCAGTAGTCTTCAAAACTGTTAGGGACACCTAACACAGTGGAAACTACAGACATAAGGACATCAAATCTGACTGAAACACAGTAACCTGCATTAGAACCTGGAAAGAAAAGTCCATTATGGTATAACTGATATTATAGGGAAATTTTATTTGATTCTCATCCAGTTTGGTTTTTAACCAGAAATCATGGAAGGAAAGAAGTTCATAACCTGAGGTACCACTATATACACATTGTGATGACATAAACCAACTGAATATATCCCAATACCTCCTAAACTTTGCGCCGAGAGCCTTGAAATCTTAGTAATTTTTAACTATTCATTTTCAGTAACTACAGTTACCACATTTTTGATTTCTACAAAGTATTTATCTTGCATAAGTGAAACTTTTGTACCTTGAGACCAAAAACCTCCTCATTCCCCTCTGAACCCTAGCCCCAGGCAATCACCACTCTGTGCTTAGCTTCTGTGAGTTTTCCTTTCTTAACTTTCATACATATGTTAGACCATGTGATATTTGTCTTTCTATGCTTTGCTTTTTTCTCTTAACATAATATCCTCTGAGTTCATTCATGTTGCTGCAAATGACAGCATTTTGTGTGTTTTGTGACCGAATATTATTATTTCACCATGTGTGTTTATTCTGTGTATTCCCCAAGTTCTTTATCCATTTATCTGTTGATCGACAATTAGATTGATCGATAGCTAGGCTGCTATGAACAATGCTTCAATGAATACAAAAAATGCAGGTATTTCTTTATCATACAGATTAAATTTTCCTAGGATACAGATCCAGAAGAGGAACTGCTGGCTCATCTGGTAGTTTTATTTTTAGTTTTTTAAAAAACCTCTACATTGTTTTCTATGACTGAATCATTAATACTTCCACTGATAAATCAGGCCTGGATGGCACATTCCTATAGTCCCAGTACCCAAGGAGGCTGAAGCAGGAGGGTGGCAAATTTTACCCTAACCTGGGTAATTTAGTAACTTAACAAGAATCTACCTCAAACTTTAAGGGGGGGCGGTGGTGGAGTTCAGAGACGTAGCTTAGTGTAGATGCTAAGTTCAATCCCCCTATCCTCAAGAAGAAAAAAATAAGTGGAGGTACTATAGTTCCCTTTTCTCTACATCTTCACCAACACTTATTAGCATTTGTGTTTTTATAATAGCCATAATAACTATAAAGTGATATTTTATAATGGTTTTGTTTTACACTTCCCTGATGATTGTGACATTGAGCAATTTTGCCCTAGTTTGTTATCATTTCTGTGTCTTCCCTGGAGAAATGTCTATTTATGTCTTTTGCCAGTTGTTAAATAGGGTGGTTTTCTTGCTAGAGGGTTGAGTTCTTTATGTACTTGGACATTTGCTTATCAGATAGATGGTTTGCCAGTATTCTTCCCATTTCTTGGATTGTCTCTTCACTCAGTTGATTGTTTCACTACTTTTTAGGGTGATCAAATCCCATTTGATTTATGGTGACTATCGTTTCTGTGTCATATTAAAAAATGTCATTGGCTGTGTGAATGTGAAAGAGCTTTCCTCTGTTTTGCTTGTTCTTGTAGTTTTAAAGTTTCAAGTCTTCTTGTTTTTAATCCATTTTGAATTGGTTTTTGGATATGAGTTAAAGGTCTAATTTCAGTGTCCTTGTAGATTTTGTTTTCCAAACACCATTTAAAGCAAATGCCCCAGAAGATGTGGTTCTTTTATAGAATGGAGTATTATTATGCCATTAAAAATGATAAGATTAAGTCATTCATAATCAAATAGATGTTCCTTGAGGACATCCTCGTAAGTGAAATAAATAGGTCACAGATGTGTAAATACCATATCTTTTCTCTGGTATGAGAAAATGAAGTTGTAAATGAGCTGTAGTATGCATAGTTGATATTGTAAAATAGAAAATATTTAAAAGGAAAGAGGGTGTATGGGTAGATAACAAGAGGAAAAAGAATGCGATAGTTATAAAAAAAGGAAACAAAGATTATGTTAATGGGGGTGTGGGGTACAGGGGGGGGGGAAGATGAGAGTCAAGTCATGTCATATTCTGGTACAAACTCTCAAAGTTGAATATCATGATGATGTGTATTCATAATGTACCAATAAAGATTTAAATAAAGCAAATGCCTTTTCTCCATTGTGGGTTCTTTTGCCTTTTTTAAAGGTCAATAGGTCATAAATATATGGACTTATTTCTTGGTTCTCCATTCTGTTCCATTGATCTTTATATCTGTTTTTATGCAAGGATCATGCTGCTTTGATTCCTATAAGTTTATAGCATATTTTGAAATCATGCAGTATCTTATCTCTCTTTTGTTCCTTTTGCTCAATTTGGCAATGCCAAATCTTTTGTGGTACCATGTAAATTTTAGGCATGCTCTTTCCTTGTCTATGAAACATCATTGGAATTCTCATAGAGATTACACTGAATTTGAAGATCATTTTGTTTATTACAGACATCTTAACAACACTGAGTTTCTCTGTGCTTGAACATAATTATTTCCCATTTTTTCTATTGGCATTTTCAATTTATTTCATCAATATTTTAAGACTTTCAATGTATATATCTTTTTTCTGTTCAGTTAAATTTATTCCTAAGCATTTCTTTTCTGATACTATTTTAAATGTTACTCTTTGCTTGATTTCTGTTTTATATAGTTCACTGTAGTATATATAAATGCTGATTTTGTGCCCTAGGGCTTTCTGAATTAGTCTATTTTGTTGTAAACACTTTCAATCAAATTCAGGACTTGATATTTCCTTGACAAGTCAAACAATATAAACCCAACCTATAGTTCTATGAAGACAAACTCATGGCCACAATTCTCAGTGACACAGTTTTATTTCTTTTATTTTCATTGTTTTTGTTTAACTCTGGAGGGGAATATTGTTAGCTCCTCCTTTCCATTGGAGTGTAATTCTTTGGGGTGCAAACATTATATAGGTAAGAGTCCTGTGTTACTTTCTTCTCCTAAGGAAGATTTTGGGCTTTCAATTCTGTTTCTTTACCCTGTGAAGCCACGAAAATTGAAAGCCATGTTTGCATGGGAACTCAGTTCTCATTTCTCTTACATTTTGACCTGATTGTACTTTAATAACCTGTTATTTCCTTCCACATTTGTGGGGCTTTAAATAAATTTGTATTACCTAGTATTTTGAATTTTCGTCAAGAGAGATTATTCTTGTGGACCTTACATCAGTCAGCTCTTTGGGACACAATATGAGATTTCCAATGTTTTAATGAAAAAGCTCACTGTATTTCTAGGTGTAATGCGGACATTTAGGAGTGGACAGACTCCCACCATATGGAAACCAGATAAGCTCAGAGTCATGCAGGACACACTTCAAGTGTGGTAAAGAGACTGAAGGAAACAAACACAGTAAAATGTGGGGCCAACCTACATGGCTACCTTCCCTATGTATAATAAGCCAAAAGTATTTGTTGAAATCTTCTTGCAAAGAGCATTGAAAGCAAAAGAGAAAGAAGCCAAGGACAAGATATAGTCCCCAAGGTCACATGCCCATGACCACCCAGACACACAGAAAAGGTGTTTCTTTAATCTCCAAAGTGTCTCCCATGCTGATAAAGTTAACCACCTTAGACTTTAAATGGATACCTTCACCCTTTACTTTAATATAGCTCTAACATAATTAACCTCTGATAAAATTTCTTTCTCATTCTCTCCCTTTGGGTCATGAGTTTCTTTGTGTCTCTAGTACCTTCTTCAGCACCTGACCATTACAAATGCATATTCAATTTATTCCACAACAATGAATTGGCAAATAATTTGAACTCAGATCCATGTGACCAAATCTCCTCACTACAAGTTCACTGCTCTTTGTCCTGTACCATGCTGCTTCTTCCAGCTCAAAACCACCCAAACAGGAACTAGTTCCTGTTTCTGCCAGAGAATATGGGAGAACTTTTCCTGAAGCAAATCTACCTGCCTTAAGTTCATGTCTTGGCCCTTTCTTTACAGACACATGTGAGTTTATCCTAGATTACTTATCTACTTGGGTGTGGGTCTTCTGCCAACCTAAAGTTCTGATACCTCCTTGTCTTTTTAGCCTGCGCTTTGCACACTTACAGTTTTGATGTAATTATTCTCCTGTGCTCAATAGCTGACTTATGTTTGAAAAATCTAGCTCCTGTACTTTTGGAGGGGCAGGCATTCTGATAGGGTTGGCTAGGTGTTGTGATAGCTTTGATCTTCAATGATTGAGCCAGTGAGCCAGAAGGATACACAAATATACAAGTTCCTTGATTCTCTGCCTTTGCTGAGGGGAAGAAGCAATCAGTGATGGGACTTAAATATTGCTTTGCTCAGGGTTCTGCAACAAAACACCACAGACTGATTGCCCTAAACCATAAGATATTTCCTCATAATTCTGAGACCTGGAATTCTAAGGCATCAACAAAGTTGATTTCTTTTTAAAGTCTGTCTCCTTGGCTTGTAGATGGCTATCTTGTCCCATAGTTTTCTTTATGTGTGTCTGTATCCCATAAGGACCCCAGTCATATAGGGATAATTCGCAGGACCTCATTTTCATATTGTTACTCCTATTAAAGTCCTTCTTCGAAATACAATAGTTCTGCCTCATCCATAGTGAACATGTTCCAAGATTCACCCGGATGCTTGAAATTGTGGATAGTGCCAAACCTTATACATGCTGGGTTTTTTCCTATACATACCTAAGATAAGGCTTAATTATAAATTAGGTACAATAAGAAATTAACAACCAGGATAAACTAGAACAATGCCAATAATGTACTATAATAAAAATTACATGAATGTTATCCTTTTTGTCTCTCAACAATTATTATACTGGGCCAGAAATTTAGCTCAGTGGTTCTGGCGCCTGTCTTGCAAGTGCAAGTGCAAGGGCCCGGGTTTGATCCCCAGTAACCATATACAATACCGGGTGTGGAGACTCATGGCCAGCAGCAATCAGTACCACATACCACAGTGCCGGGTGTGGTGGCTCAGGCCTGTAATCCCAGCACTCGGGAGGCAGAGGCAGGAGGATTGCTGTGATGTGAGTTTGAGGCTGCGCTCAGGGCCCGTCTGAACCACAAAGCGAGACCCTGTCTCAAAACAATACAAAACAAAACAAAAAAACAACTTATTATACTATGTTCACTTTTTTAATTATTTGAGGGAATGACTCAGTACCTACTTGAGAAGACATGAAGGAAGTGATATAGACATTGTGACCTGATTTTAACATAAAGATTACTTAAACACAAACATTGCATTGTGATACCATGTCAAGCAGTCTGAAAACTAAGATGGCTACTAAGTGGCGGCCATGTAAGTCACTAACAGAAAGGTAGTATATACAATGGGATGTGGAGTGAAGCAGGACTGCATGGAAGGTCATGACACCAGCTTGAATGGCATATAATTTAGAATTTATTGTTGATTTCTGAATTTCTCATTTGATATATACATATACATAGTATATACATATAGTATATATATATATATAGTATATATATATAGTATATATATAGTATATATATATTTCTCATTTGATATATACATATACATAGTATATACATATAGTATATATATATACTATATATAGCGTATATATATACTATATATATAGTATATATATATTTCTCATTTGATATATACATATACATAGTATATACATATGTATACATATACTATGTATATGTATATGTATATATATGATCATTGTGAACCACAGAAAACCAAAATCATGGAAAGTAAAACCACAGACAAGGGAGTACGACCTGTAGTAACACTGAGATTTTGAAGTCAGGACTTTAACATATGAATGAGGGGGAAGTGCCAAAATTCAGATCATAACAGCTAACACAGAAATCAAGGTTCTCCAGGCCCTGTCTATGTTGGGTTCCCAATATCACTGACATTCATGGGTTCATCTCTGCATTACCCAGATTTTGGCAATAAGCAACTCTGTCTTTCAAAGTATGTTGCACTATCTGCCTGCTAAGGCAAGTGTTATCTACTGTAAGAGACTGGCAACCATGAATGCGAAAGTTGGAGTCCCAGATATTAAATATTTAAATATTAATTTGTTCTTTGAAATGCTTACCAAAGTTATCAGTGTGTTCATTACAAGCCTCATAATTACATTTAATATTCACTAATGAAATCAACAGGGCAGGATTCTACCCTCAGTTCTTTGGTGCTGAAAGTAGCATCTCTTACTTTGTTCCCTGTGTCATTATTTTCTTTTCTAGCAATTAGTTCAGTGAACCATACAAGACTGTAAATATTAAAATCCATGACATGCTTAATTGACAAAATATGGAAAAATTGTTGTGCTAGTAGCTATAAATAACATCACATGCTCCAGAGGAAAGATGTTTCAGTGAGAAATAATGTAGCAATAATAAAACACACCAGTTACAGTGAAGACAGGAAGGCATTTGGCTGAAAGAAAAAATCCTTTCCCAGCATAAAATTTTTGATGGGGAAATTGACTTTAAGTATGCTTAACACAGAGGGTGTGTGTGTGTATGTGTGTGTGTGTGTGTGTGTGTGTGTGTGTGTGTGCACTAGCCATTGGCATTTCTGTATTTTTATCTGACATTATTTCTGGCTTTACAATAAATATTTCACATTTTTCCTGTATTCTAGAAAATAAATGGTATACTAGTCTTTCCAGGATTCCCAAGGATGTGATGATGAATCCTCAGAAACATACTTGTGCAAAGCACTGCCTGCATTTGCTCATTCACCTGCAGCCCAGTCCTAAGAAGTGGCTGCCATTATCTTCCCCACTTCCTAGGTGAGAAAACCGAGAATGGAGACTGATGTGCAATCTCAGTCACACAACTAAGAAATGGGTTGAAAGTAAGGAAACAAATTTTATGTATATGGGGGGGTGGTAGGGTGGGTAGGGCTATGGGAAAAAAGGAGAATTAAGTTGTGTCTTATACTGGTACAAATCTCCATTATGGAGTGCAATCATGATGTGTATATTTAATGTACCAATAAAGATAAAAAAATAAAGAAATGGGTGAGATAAGGTTTGAGCTCTGATGATTCCAAATCCCATCTTTCTACCCTCATATTTAACATCTTCTTGTCATGTTCTTCCGTGTACAATGCATAGGAGAAAACTGAAAATCCTAGTAATGTAGAGGAAATAATATACCTGGAAACATCATAAAAATACAAAGCTCTGTGCAAATAGGTGCAGATGTCTAGAAGCTAATTAGGGCAACAGCTAACTGTCATCGCCTGCTATGTTCAGGGAACCTGAGGTCTTGTTGTTTGAGTTCTTCTGAGACTGGCAAAGCTAGAAGAAAATACTTTACTGTTTGGTAACTTTAATGGCCAAATTTATACAGCACAGTCAAAAAGTACTGCACTGGCTAAGTCTATCCATTATCAGTAACAGAACACTTTTACAAGGGTGCTTTACAATAGATAACACTTAGTCTCATTCTTTTAAGGCATATTGAAGAATGTTTTTAACCATTTTCAACTTGACCTTAAGCAATAATGACTGGAAACAAAGAGAAAAACACAAGGTATGGTTCACAATGTAATTCTGTAAACTGTTTCATAAAAACCCAGGGGTGTGGAGGCCCTTTTCTTTATTGCTTAGAAGGCAGTTAAATAATTGGCAATTGGCTTTGAGCTGAATATATAAAAATAATTATTAAGAAGAAAATTTTTGCCTTGGGTTTATTTGCCAATAGAGGGTATTTCGGTGAATGTAGCTTGATACGTAGCTATCGATTGAAGCAGACATATCAGATTCTAAATATGAGTAAATAATTGGACAGAAGAATGAGGAGACCTGGGATCTAGTGTAGTTCCTGCTGTTTACATCTTACAGCCTTCAGCCAGCTCCTTCTTGAGTCTCATTTTCTCTCCTGGAAATCTGAAGAGTTGGATCAAATCTTCTCCATGAGCCATTTCATCTTGAAGCCGCTAGTCGTCATTGAAGCCACTCTCTAGGGAGGAACTTTAGGGCTAGTGTTGGATAGATTCTTCCCCGTGGCCAGAAGTGAAAACCCTGAGAAGCAACTTGGCAGGAAGGAGTATATTACTCACTGTTTAATGATGACACAAACACTGGTTCCAATAAAGCAAGAACGCTCTTGTCGAATGTAAACACACTGAGGAAGACAGTACATTATCAACATCAGCAGCTTATTTGGGTACCAGCATCACCCCCTCAAGCTGAGCATAACCAACTCTTCTCACAATTCTCTGTCTTTGATTTTCACTTTCTGTTTTGCCTTCTTCCCATTGTTCTTTTACACAGCGTGGGAGCTGCTTCTGAGCTTGTTTGTTGCCATAGGGATCGACTTTCATATCGGTATGCAAGTGCCACCGACTCACCTGCTGCTGCGGGAAAGCAGTGGGGACATCTGCTTCCTCCAAAGCCACCAGAGCTCCAGGCAGCCGCTCAATTGTATAAGGAAAAGTAACCACTTAAGATTCATATGTTAATTCCATATTTTTCACAGCACAGGCCATCCATATTTCCCCGTCTTCATGAAAATACTTTTTAGTGAAGTATGTCGAAGAGTGATTTTCATTTTTCTTTGTAAACATGGAAAGTAAGGCACAAAGGTGTTACATAACTTGCCTAAGATCCCATAAAAAGCTAGGGGTATCATTGAAGCTTATAGCTAAAGTTGTTAGCTCAGTTTCCTTTCTTCATTGTGGACTACCAGCTCTGATTCGAGGTCAACTTCCTTCTAAACCAGAGTAACTTATGTTGATCGACACAGCTGTGCTAATTTCTTTAGATCCAGTATTATCCTTGGCAGCTTCTGGACTATGTCAGCAGAGTGATTGTGATAGAGCTCATTTGGCTGGTAAGCCTGAAGATATCTATTATATAGGGCTTTAGAGAAAAATCTATTCCCTGGTCTAATGGGTGATTACATGGAGTTGTTGTAATATGATGTCTTTAACTCCTTCAGGAAAACACCTAGAAGGGGAATAGCTAGTTTGAATGGAATATCTGTTTTTAGTTTCACATAGTCATTTTTATAGTTGCACAATTTATAGTAGCTGAATCTTAGAAGCAGCCTATATTCCCATCAACACATGAATGGATAAAGAAAGTGTGATATTCACATACAGTGGAGTAGCACTCTGTCTTTTGGAAGCATACACATAAGTCCATATGCACCTTAAAACTATAGTGTTAAGTGAAATAAATCAGACGCAGAAGCATAAACATCACATAGTTTCTCTTATTTGAATGTCACAAAATACAAATAAGTTAAAGAGCAAAATAAAAGATAGATAATAGGAAACAGAGAAATAGATATTTTGCAAAAGAATTGGGACCAAGAGATGGAACGGGAAGGAAAGGGGAATTAAGAAAATAATTAAGATATATTATGTACTTGTACCAACTCCACAAAAAGAATGTGTTCATTTAGGGGCTGCAAATACGCACTAATAAAAATTAAAATGAAAAAGATATGGATTCAAAATGCCCTCATACTGTGATTAGAATTCTAGCCCTGCCAGCTTGAAATTGTGTAATTTTGGAATGTTATTTAACCATCCCAACCTTCAGTTCCCCCGTTTGCAAAACGGAGCATAGAATTTTACCCACAACATTGGGTAAAATTTATCTCTTTATAAAATCAAATGCTGGAATATACACTTAGAATAGTAACTGGTATATTGTAAACTTTTGTCACTTCTGAGGAATATCAGCTCCCATTTTCTTCCAGTGTTGTTTTCCCATCTGAGGTACATCCACTGGCTTGAGATTTCCACTGGTCTGGCACAAACTTTTGCATGGCTGGGCCTGCCTGTCCCTGGTTGCCATCCTTTGCCACCCCAGTGAAGCCTGCTACAGCAGATCCTACTTCTGACTTGGCTCTGAGCTTGATTATTGGTACTCATGCCTTTCTTCTGCTAGTTAAGGATATTTGACTGCTGCTTCTGCTTGGACACTGTTGCTATGCTTGGGATTTCTACCCCCAGTGGATCTGAGGATATGAGCAAAGTGCAGCCTGCGACAAGAAGTAGAACAGAAAATGAGAATGATGCATGTTAGTATAGCCACAGAGCCCAAGCTGCAATTTTATTGTATATTTGTCCCTTTTTGCATTTTTCTTGGCTTTTGAGTTGTATATTAGGGTATCTAAGTGGTGTGTGGCTTCTAATTTCTGTGTTCAAAGACTTCAAGTGAGACAAAGATCATCCTAGTTACCCACCCCAGACACTCCAAGTGATGAGTTATGGAAAAGTATAACCACTGCTCCTCTTGAAGTGGGCACCTCAATCTTAGGGCTTACTCCAAACTTCCTGAACTCCTTGTATAATAACCCTCTTCCAGCTGTCACTAATGCCATGATGTCACCAATCAGCAGCCCCAATTTTCTCATTGCCAAGGCCACTTAAAAAAAAAAAAAGATTTCACCACACCAAGGAACTACAAATTTTGAACTATTTTGTCTTATCAAATGTCATTTATTTCTTTGAATATCATTTGCTAATTGTTCTTATAAGATTAAAAAATAACTAAACTTTCCTTCTTAAAAACATTATGGAAAGGATCAAGTATCTCACAGCTGGCATCCTGTTGGAGCCCAAGTTCCTTATCACAAAATGGACATGGTACCAGTCATTACCTCAGGGTTGTGAGAACTGAAGGACATAGATCAGTATTTGGACCATGGCAAGTGCTCAGTCAGGTTTTCTGTGATGGCTGTGAAGGTAAGGCTGTTTTTGGTACAAAGTCAGGCTTGATGAATCTGACAAAATTCTAGGCCACGATCAAAGTATGGGTGGCCTTGGATGCATTTGTACTCTGAGGGGTCTATAATTTTCCACTGAGTTGGGATGACTTGCTTTGGGAATAGCTTGTGGAATTTTTTTCTGCCTTACATAAATTTAGGTGTCTACAGACTCATGTAGACCCTTCTCAAGCCAGGGCTTCACAATCTGAGGTTAAAGAAGGCATTTTTGTCCCTTGTGACACATAAAAGACAACTACTTTTATTTTGTTCTGAAGTGCCTCTTTTCAGTTTCAGGATGAGTTCAAAGCATGCTGGGAAAGAATTTATCTTCTCATTTTAGCATCACAGAATTCAGTGAGTGAACTCCACATGATCCACAGTATTTAAATCATTCAAGGGAGGAGGTGCCATGTAGGGTAATTAGAACTATTAAGATTTGAGTCATGCAGTCCTGGATTCTCACCCAGCCAGGCCACTTGCTGGTTTTGTAACTTCTGTTGTGGCTGTTTCATCTTCTGATCTTCAGTTTCCTAAACTAAAAAGTGTATATAATGATTGTTCATCATACACCAGGTATGAGGATAAAATAAATACAATACACATATAACATCTAGAGCATCCCTGATGCAAAAGACACATGCAGGAGAGAGAATGAGAAGTGTCAATAGCCATTATTTTCTTCTGTCTCATAAGAACAATGAGGATTATTTCTTCACTAGGCCTTTATATTCCCAGACTGACAAGTCTAGACCTCTACAGAAGTCTCAAGAGCCAAATGACGTGAGGGCACTGGGATTAAGCTGAGTCCCATTCCATCAGAAAATAAGATAAGGTGGGAACAGAGGAAAGAAAACTATCTACACCTGAGTAGTATCGTAATGGATGATCAAATTCACACAGGTACTGGTGTGTCAGTTGAAGAGGATATCATTTAATGAAAGTGTAACCCTCTCTGGAATTACTGGAGGGCAGCTGGCATCAGCTCTAGCTGAGAAATCCTCCACACAATCCTTCTCATGGTCTGCACAAGATGGTTTCACCTAAGTCCTCTCCTGACCTCACATTTGATATACATGGTGCTCAACTCATTCTGCAGAAGCTAGAGCCAGAGGTAGGAAACCCATGGTCCATTAATCCTGAGGGAATAACATTTTTTCCTAATAAGTTTCTCCTTGGTGTTTGCTTCAACATTCAGACAAGAACACCATCAGGACCATGTTATTCCCAGAGGACTTCTTTTTAACCACTGCTACCAATGACTTCCTTGTCCTCGAAGATCTGGCATTACATGAGCACTGTATGCATGTCAGTCTGCTAAGGCTGCCATGATGAAACACCACAGCAAGGGTTGCTTACTTTTTCCATTGGCATATGTTTGCAAGGTATAACACTTATATTCCAGTTGGGGAGCTTTACCTCCTCTTCCCTTTTTTTTCCTTCTATGTCCCTCATCCTTAGATCCCTTTCCCATCTCTACCCATGTCTACCTCCCATGTCCTGTCATCTTTTTTTCTTTTGCTCTTCATGTTATTTATCGTAGGTTTATTACATGAGAGAAACTCTACCATATTTAACCTTCTGTGTCTGATTTATTTCACTGAGTATTATAGTCTCAAAGTGCATCTATTTTTCCTACAAATAACTCAACTTTCTTCTTATTTATAGTATATATGTGTCATATCATATTTACTTTTCCCACTTATTATAACTTCTATGTAGATGCCCTTCTGAGCGTCATGTACTTATAGGTGTGACTTTGGGAATGTGGCTAGGACATGGATGTATGATAATGGATCTTCAGCAATGGATCTGCCTACTGATTCATTTGTATAGTTCTGGATGTGGTAGTGGAGTTACTGAATTGATGACCCACTCTGAATGTGAATGACATCAATCAATACACTTGTCTCTTGGGTGAAATAAAAATGGAAAGCAGAAGAGCTGCTGCTTCCTGCATGCCCTGCCATGGACTGTTTCTCCTTTTCCATGCTCCTTTGACATGCTGCCCTGCCTTGGAACCAGCTGACTAACATCTACAAACTGTAAGCTAAAATAAATCTTTCCTCCTTGTGGGTGTAGGGTATTGCATCCCAGTGACAAGAAAGTAAAGGATTGGCTTTTTTGATGTGTCTCTCTTTGTCTTACAAATGACCATCTTCTCTCTGTATGTTCACATGACCTTCCTTCTGTTTGCAATGGTGTTCTAATCTCCTCTTAAAAGAACACAGTAAGATTGGTTTAGGATCAACCCTAATGTCCTCATTTGAACTACATTTATAAAGACCTTATTTCTAATATAGTTGGCTCTCTGCATCATGGGTTCTGTGTTTGTATATTTAACCAACTTGGAATAAAAAATATTTTAAAAAATTGAATTTGACTGCTGTGCATGATGGTGAACTCCTGTAATCTCAGCACTCTGGAGGCAAAGGCAGGAGGATCACCATGAGTTCAAGGCCAGCCTAGTCTACGTGGTGAGTTCAAGGCCAGCCTGAACTACAACACAAGGCCCTGTCTTTAAAAAATCCATTATACTGACACAGATTTTTTTCTTGTCATGATTCCCAGAACTACATGATATAATGAACATTTATATAGTATTTACATTGTATTAGGTATTACAAGTCATCTAGAGGCAGTCTAAAGTACAGGGAGGATGTCCATAGGTTCTATTAAAATATTGCACTATTTTAGACAATAGACATGTATTTTGGAGGATTTGACTATCTTCAGAAGTCCTTAAGATCCATTCCACCCTGATATGGAAGAACAGCTGTACAGTCACATTCTTTCTGACATATGGGAAGTTATGACTTCAATATATGAATCTTAAGGGACCCAGTATAGCTCATCACTTCTTACATGTCCATGCATGACATGCCCAGAGCTTCAGTTTCCAACCTAAGTGAGGATGTTCCCAAGAGAGCACTTACACTTCAGAGTGGCACAGTCCTATTTCTTCTCTACTCTCTCCTTTCAAATAGAGAAACTATTGTTTGCTTTTCCTAAAGCGTCTCTTCTCTGAGCCCCTCCCTCTTCCCACGTGCAAAAGACACGTGGCTCCAAGTTCATTCCTCTGTGGCTTTCCTCTGATCAGTTTCCTCTGGAGAACAGGCCCATTTTGCCTTGCTTTGGTTAAAAGCGCCTGTGCAGTGGGTACAGCTACTGCCAAGGAACATCTGAGCTTTTCTAGGATAGCGTATATTTCAAACTATATAATATCCTTGTTAAAATACATTTCTGATAATGTTTCTCTGTTTGTGATTTGGGAAATGTGGTCACTGTAGAAGCCATCCTCCTTTAGAGGCATATGCATAATTATGTATAATAATATACCTCTGAAGATGCATAATGAATGATAATTAAGACATTTACATTATCCACATGTGCTTTTAGCCCCAGAACTTCAATTCAAAATGCCAATTGTCCCTTAACACAAAATGAGATTCATGATAAACCTTCACAGAACTTCATCACAAATGTTTTCCTTCAGCTCCAAGGAGTACAAAGAGAATGGAAACCAGAATCATGAATACATCACACACCCTGCATTTTCTAGGAAGTCCCAGTTTCATAGTGTTTTATCCTGGTTTGGGGGGTTTGGGAAACACAATCCTCATAAGTGCAATGGTCACACAACAGTGGGAGTTGTTTAAGTCACTTTTAAAACATTCAGTCCACATTTTTAAAAGAATTTAAAGGTATGCCACATAACAAATTTAATGTCTTCCTTTGTTTTTTTTACTGTCAAGATATTTTTCTTTTCCCTTCTCCCTCTCCTCTACCACCAGAAAGGAAACTTCAGATCAGCCAGGTACATGAGTATTAATAATTTGTAAGGGCCAAGCATCCTCACCTTTCTGCTTTCCTGAATGAGTCAGTGTGTGAAGGACCTTTTGCCAGGGCTCTGATGACCTTATTTTCACCTTCTAGCAAGTGATGGTGAGTTCAAATGCATACATTTTATTTTAGAAGGGCAGAGGACATTTCAGAATATATAACTGATGTTGAATAAATAGATTCAATGTGTTCTCATTCTGTGCATTTGATGCTTACAATAGGGAGGGTTGGTAGTAGAATAGGACAAAGGGGCATTTGTTTCTTTTTTCCTCCAATATTTTATTGTAGAAAATTCAAACCCAGAGCAGAGTTGAAATAAATTTAGAGTAAATAGGACTCAAATGACATGAACTATGAAAACAGTGATTTCTTTTTGGTTCTCCCTAGTACATTCTAAACAGGTGAGCTTGAGCAGAAGGCATTTTGCTCTCTGCCCTTCTAAACAATATGTGCCCAAGAGGAGCATGCCTTTGTAATCTGAGCTAGTCCTACCTACATCTGCAGTAAACATGTACAAACAAGGTATGTATATTTCTAAGACACCCCTCAGCTCTGCCCGATGCCAGCGCATTCATTTACATATCCTTGCTCTCCTCACAACTCTACTGCCAATCTGCTGAGAATGTGAAGATCAGACCACCGGAAATATTTAGCTGCTGCCTACCAAAGACAGTTTAATGAAGCTAGAAGAATGTTCTTAAAGTAAATGTCATCGAAAACGTCGGGCAATCTGAGGTAACCTTGTTAGACACAGAAATATCTCTCTCTCATTTTACCTGGCTCCTGATTTCTGTCAAGCTTCAATAAATGATAACACCAAGTAATTGAAATTTTTCCTACCACATAGTCAAGGTACACTACTAAAATTATAAAAAAGGTGAAAGAGTGTCCCAGAGCACAACTAGAATCCACATCATTGAGTCAAAATCCAAAGGGAAATATAGGCTATGTCCCAAAAGATTATTTTTTTTTCTTTTTGTAAAGGAGAATTGTCTTGCTGTTTTTCAGTCCTTGAACTCACCGTGTTGCCCAGCCTGTCCTACAGCTCACAGCAGTCCTCTTGCCTCGGCCTGCTGAGTGCTGGGATTATAGGCACGCACCACCACACCTGGCCAAAATATTCATTTTAAATGCTTACTTATTTTAGATTTGATATAGCTTTGCTTCTGGATTAGAAAATATGTGTAAAACATGTGTAATAAGGAAACCATTCATCCTTGTCATTTCTATATTCTTTGAACTTAAATATTCCAAGGAAGTTAATAAATACAATTTGCTTTTTTCAGCTCTCCTATGAGGTGGATATGTTCAATATATCTATTTACACTTTCCCCCATTTAGTAGGGATCAAACTCAGGACCTTGTACTTGCAAGATAGGCATGGTGCAACTGAGCTACATCCCAAAACATCCATTTATATTCATTAACCAGCTCTCTACAAACTATTTTTTTTTATTAAAACTTACCTTGGCTAACCCCTTTATCTAGTGTGTACATGATAATATTTTGCCATATATAATCTTTTCTCTTAGGAACTCAGTGCACTTACGATTTATCTTCGTAGGAGCCTACATGGGAGATAGGAGAGGCATTCTTGCTTGGAATTTCTAGGAAGAAAAACAGAAAAGCAGAGGCTGAGTTATAATGACACACAGTAACATAATAAAGGGCCAAAGTCCATTTTCTTAATCCATAGAGCAAGTTGGGAAAGGGCCAAGTTTCTGCCAGAAAGTCAGTTTGAGAATTACTTACTGTCTGAAAACAAAACTCTGAATCTAAGAATAAGTCAGTACTTTCCTAATTGTGTCCAGATCTGAATTGAGACAATTCTCATTTGAAAAAAATGATACTAAAGAGAATAAAATTTTATTCAACTACTACTCATCTCCTATTATGTATTTGTGGAGTGTGTAAGACATATTATATATGATTTTATGCTCTTAAGGACAATCTCAAATATCCCCTAAAAGAAGAAGATCTTGTGAATCCAATAGTTGTGTCTTTAGGTGATGGTGACATGACCCAGCTTGCCCACAACCTTCCTCCAGAGAGATCCTTCACTTCAAATAGAGCCAATCATCCAAGTATGGGATCTTTCTCAGGCCAAACTGTGTTCTTCCTCAAAACTATAAGCCAGATGACAACTTAGTTATCGGTTATTACCTCTTTTGCTTAACAAATGAAAAAAATGAGGCCCAGAAAGGTAAAGAGATTTGTCAAGTGTCAAATAGTTTGTCAATAGCAGGCCTGGTACTAACAACTAGGTTCTTTAATTCTCTTAAATTTCCATGACACAATACTTAAAGAACATCAGATTCTATTAGCAGACAAGAATTACTGTTATTTTGCACACATGTACACATGTTATAAATGTCTCCTCCCCTTCTATTCCCGGCTTTATTCTTATTTATTTCTATTTCCAGCTCTGTTCCTTCACTGTCTGCAGATTGCTGCACCTTCCTCTTCACAAGATGACAGACAAGCAGTGAAAGTGCATGCTTTCAAGCTTTCTTCCACTCAACACACTTTAGAAATCCATGCTTACTTCATAGACACCTACCTCTCCCTACCAAAAGAAGGCAATGCCTATAAAGTCAAACATCTGATTTAGAAAATCCTGTCTCCTTAATCCTAATCCTCCAATTCAGCTTCAACCTTGAATGCTGAACTACAGGTTGCTCTACATCTAAGTCTCACTGGACCACAAATCCAACATGTCCACTACTTATCTCATAGTCTCCATCTTTAAACTCATTTGTTTCCCAGGCTTCACAGTCCAGTAATAAGCACCACCTGGCTACTCATGTTGGAAGCTTAGAGTCTTCCTTGACTCTTTTCTCCCTACATGTCTCTCATCTGAGCACTCAGCTTCAGTGATATCATGTCCTTCTCCTCCGCAGGTGGTAAATGGCTTTCTACTCTTAATGTGACCTGCAGATCTGCTGTTTGAGTGTCATCTGCTTGTTCAAAATGCACAATCACAAGTCTATTGTCTATTAAATCAGAATCAGCATTTTAATGTATTTTTTATACACAGTGACATTTTGGAAAGCTCACTTTAGCAGTGTTGCTGGAGTACACAAGGCCTCCTCCTTTAACCACCCTTGCTACACCAGTGTCTCTGCTGTTTGGTAGTTCTGGAATACTCTTCTACTCTTTTGCCTGGATTATTCTTATTCAGCTTTCTGATCTCAACTCAAATATCACTCCATCCCTTATTTCTTAGCCAAAGTTCAACACATTTCTAAAATGCCAAACATAAAATATTTTCAGGTTGTAAGCCATGTGGTCCCTGTTTATGAAATTCAGCTTTGCCATTATAGTGCAAAAGCAAGTTAAGGACAAATGAACATAGCTGTGTTCTAATAAAACTTTATTGGAAAAAATAAATCATAGACTGAATACTGGCCCATAGACCAGAGTTTGCAGACACTTATTTTAGAGTGAGACAAGAATACATAGTAAAATAATAACCCTTTTTATATTGCCTCAGACTGCTGCATACTTTTCCTTAAAAGTATTGATCAGAGAATTGATGAATTTACTCTGGGCACCACTTGGGGAACGAGTTTGTTTGTGTACAGTCTATCCCACTTGGATACATGCCATTTCAACCAGTTGATTCTCATATTGAATAAATTTGATAAAACTGTCTTTATATTTCCTGTTATATTATCTTATAAGACTAACAAAAATATATAATTTTAGTTATCCTGTATTTAAGTAATTGTACTGTAATTAGAGTAACTTTGAGGTTATCAGGACATCAAAAATTATTGCAAACTGGGCTCGGGATTTAGCTCAATGGTTCCGGCGCTTGCGGCACCTGTCTTGCAAGCGCAAGGACCCGGGTTCGATCCCTGGTAACCACATACCTATACTGGGTGTGGAGACTCACACCCAGCAGTAACCAGTACCACATACTACAGTGCCGGGTGTGGTGGCTCACGCCTGTAATCCCAGCACTTGGGAGGCAGAGGCAGGAGGATTGCTGTGATGAGTTTGAGGCTGAGCTCAGGGCCAGCCTGAACTACAAAGCGAGACCCTGTCTCAAAAAACCTTAAAAAAAAATTATTGCAAACTATGGGGCCATAGGACACCACCTCGGAGGAGTTGGGCATAAATACAAAAGACAAGGGAACCAAGGACAAAGCCCAGGGATTCTCTGATAATTTAGAATTCAGCCAGATGAGGAGAAACCAGTAACAAAGACCGAGAAGCTGATAGTTAAGGAAGTAAATCAAAATGCAGAATGTGGCGAGCCAAGTGAAGAACATGTGTGAAGATGAATAAACTGACTAAGTATACCAGATACTGATTTATGATGGGAAACAAGGAACAGCCATTAGGTTGGACACCAAGGGAATCATTGCAGTTGAGAAAATATAATTTGGGGGACAAAGGCCTGACCACAATGGCTTTCATGGAGATTTGGAGGAGTAGAAATTGAGAGAACAAGTGTAGACTATTCTTTGGGAAAGTTTGTTATAAAGGAGATGAAACTATGTAGCAGTAACTAAAAGATGATGAGGTGTCATAGGAAAATTTGTAACAATGAGAGAACATAGTTCCATGCCAATAAAAAAGATCCAGTAGGGGTCTTTTGAAAGAAAATTGATATGCAAGGAGGGCAACGAAAGAACGACAGGTGAGAAGTCCTTGAGCAGGTGAGAAGCACTGGAAGAGATGATCCAGGCAACAGTACCATCATTGAACTCAGTGAGGTGGCTAGTTTGGTGTGTCAACTTGGCCCAGACATGTTACGTATTTGGTCAAACATTATTCTGGATATTTTTGTGATTACATCTTTGGATGAGATTAATATTAATGAACCAATAGACCTTGAGTAAATCAGATTTTTTTATATAATATGGGCCTTGTGCAGTCAGTTGAAGGCCGTGCACAAAAGACCCACTGACCCCTCTGTCTTCACATGTTTGTGGATGTGAGCAGTGAAGTCAGCTTCTTTCTGAGATTCTAGCATGATAACCTGCCCTGTAGATGTTGTGCTTGCCAACCCTCTGTGAGTCCAGTCCTTAAAATCAATTTTATGTGTCTATATATGTATGCATGCATGTATCAACATATCAATTGATTGATCATGTATATATGGTTAACACACATCCTGTTGGTTCTGTTTCTGTAGTGAACTCTAACACATTCAATATAACAAGAGAGAAGGCAAGACACATGGTTCAGGAAGGGATAGTTAGATAGGTGTCATCACAAAAGTTTCATGATTCTCTTTGGATTTCTTCACTGTTCCTAGTGAAATAAAAATTAAGCTTATCCGCTGAGTGAGAGAGAACGCAGTACAAAGTGGTGGGAGCCTGTCAGGAGAACATAAAGAAATGCTCACAGAGGAGAGGAAGTGGCGAATGCGCCAGGGGTGCAGTTGGAGTGGGTTATTTTTTTCCCCTCAATGCCCATAGCACGGTGGACTTCACTCTTCACTAGTATGCAGGCCCCACTGGGCTTTCTTTCTACACTATAGCATTTTCTACCACAGTACCCATGTCTACTGTGTCTCCAATGCCCAATGCTGTCCTTTATTCTTGTAGGTACTACCTAAAAGAACTCAGGAATATAAATGAGGCTCTACGGAGAAGTATAGTGAGGAGTGTTAGTAGCCCTGAAGCCCAACTACCACTGTACTCCATTCTCCTCATTCTGGGCCAGCTCTTCTTGACTAGTCATTTGGGCCTATGGGTCCTACTGCAGCCTCCTTCCTCTAAGCAGGTAGATTTCCAAGGGTTATCCCCAATGGCCCACTGGTGAATTTCCTCTGATACACTTCAAAATCCTCTGTCCTTAAGAATGCTGGACTGACCTTTAGGACTCACACTATTTATAAGCACTTATAGAAACTACTTCATATTTTGTCCTAATTATCACACAAATTATTAGAATTCCACATTTTAACTTTGTAACAAGTTTTATTTGACATATACAAATTTCTTCTGTATGCTTAATTTTTACACATTACCACACTTAGAACAGGGCCATCTGCTCCCAACTTAAAAGAATTAGAGAGACCCTGCAAAAATATTGCTTGGATCATCTTCAGTATAGGAAGAAGCAATTACTAGTGCTCTGAATTCACATATGAATAGCTCTCAGTTTAGATGAACACAACACATCAAAATCCACATGTAGAAAATCATTGGTAATATCCACAATACAAAAACATTTCAGTTTCCCAGGACTGGCTCTGCAGTTGTGACCAGTTCATGTTAATCAACGCTTTGTTAGTTCTTTATGAGCATATGTGTAATGCACACATGGATTTTGAGAGGCACCCCAGGTCTAGAAATGAGGCCGCAACTGCTGTGTCCTCGGGCTCTTGCTAAGGATGCGTTAGGAAGCTCAGAAGCCTCGTTTGGAGAGTAGCTTATTCAGAGGCTGCCTTCTCACAGATGTAGTCTGTTCCTGGAAGCTCCTTACTGATGCCAAGGACAGTTCCTTTATGAAAACTAGAAACCCTGGCAAGGTGTGAATGAAGGCACAGGAACCCAAGCCTCGTGTGTGACTCTTGAGATCACCGAAGCATAAGTGCCGTCTACACAACTCAGTGAGAATCAATTGCTAACAGTTTGGGGAGGGAATAAATTGATTATGATTCTGCATTCAATTCCAAAACGTTATTTTAAAGAAATATTTATACTGTTAATGAAGACAGGAACTATAATAAATCTTGTGCACTCAATTATCATGTAATGAAGCCTCTGCCCAGAATTCTGATTAACCCACCAGGTCAGTCAATTCCTCCTGCCCACTTTATAATGATAAATAGCCCATGAAGTGTTCTGTCTGGCAATGGCCTTCTCACTCAGAGTCTTACACAGTCAAAGGGGAAATCTCTTGTGTTGTGTGTGGACTCGAGACTTAATTATGTGGTCAGCCCAAGACCTCTGCCCATGCCTTTCTGCCCAAGCAAGATTCTTCTTCTGAGCCAGTTCAGGAGTCCAGTGCAGAGTACACCTGCTCGATCTCAGTTTAAAAGAAGCTTTTTCTGGGAGTGTGTTTGAAACAGTCACCTTGCGGTCACTTCTTTGAGCTCTCCTCTGCTCTCTCAGCTGTCATGTAGTCAAACTGGACTGCACTATCCTGTACTTAACATACTGATTTCTAAGATTAAATGTGGGGGGAAGCAGTAATACAAGTCTTAGAGTCAGAAATAGGAAGGAACTTAAATCAATGTCACCACTTCCAATTCAGTGTTTCTTAACTTCAGGGAGGAAGAGTCAAGGAGCCTCTGTATGTCTTAGATGAAGTCTAGAGTTCCTTTTCTGAAATATGAGCTCATTTACACTGTACACAATTTTGCACTCAACTCAACAGAGTTTATGAATCTCATCTGCTACATCTATAGGCCCCAGATCAGAAGACATCAGTTACCAACACTACCTTCTCCATCTTGTTGTCCAGTACAGAGTCAGTGATTTGCATGCTACTGATTTGAAAACTGTTTAATTGAAACACCTGATATATCTTATATTTAGTCACTTTCCTGGGTTCTGCCTGGGATTTTTCTTGGTCTCCATTATCTCTAGAAGGGTTCACTCCCACCCAGGCCTTCAACAGCTTTGTCTATTCATGGTTATTCCTTATCTAGTGCCCTCCCTGTGTTCTTTATAAAACTCTTTGAAAATGAGAAAACATGCAGATGTTTTTTATCAGAAACATGCACATGTGCATACAGTCCCTCAGTGTGTCCCTGACCTTCGGGTGCTCTATTAATCAACCCGAGAAGAAGGAAGAACTGTCAGCTCAGAGGGGCACACACTCTGCATTTGGGCATTTGGCATTTTAAATTGGGACTTAAACCTACTGCATTTGGAGTTTTTGAAGCTCTGTGTAACCTAGTTTGCTACCATCCTGGCTTCTCAGCATCTTATGAAATCAACACCCCAAGGTTGAAAATGAAGAAAACTCCCACAAGGCTCTCATCCACCCAGGACCCATGCGAGCAAGGAGGCAGGCCGTGGCCATCTGTGCTCAACTAAGGACTAAATGAACTGTCTCACTGCCCTACTCAACTCCAAATATTTTATTTTGGTGTTTCCCAAATAATAAGACCTAACAAAGCCTAGTCAATGAAAAAGATGTGTTGCTTGTAATGAATTCTAATTTTGCAAGTGGCTCCATCTGGCATCAATAGCTAAACATAATATTACTGCTTTGTCTTTACCTAGTTTGTCTGTAAATTTGATACATTTCCACTCTTGACAATAAGTACTTATAAACCAAGCTAAATGGGTTTTACAAATGTAGCCCCTTTGTGAAGCAGAAGGCCAAAACTGAAAGAACTTGAGCTTTGGACTCAAGTGAGAAAGTGCCTAAGTGACAGCTCTACCTTTTCCTGCCCACTGCCTTACATGACATGATTTGAGCTTTCTCAGTGTTAATTTCATGATCTATAAAATAGGACTAGTAGTGCCCTCTTTGCAAAATAGTTTTAAGTATGCAATGAGATAATGACTTTATAAAAGGACTTTGGAAATTTGAAGTATATAAAATCATATATGCTGTGTTCTGTTAGGTACATATGTGAGTTTTGAAAGAATCAATAACAACAAAGAAAAAAAAGGTCAATTATGTTTAGTGCTGCTCTACACATTATTAGATGGAACTCATATGAATCCCTTCAACATTAGGGGTATCATCATGAAAGGATAAAAAAGCATTTCCTAAATATTATCTAGAGACTAGGTAATATCCAGTGCTCCCATTCCTAGTGCTCTGAAGTCAGTATGATTTAGACCATGTGTGTTCAACCTGCCTGATGCTATATTCATTGAAGAACTGTCTTGGACCACATATAAAATACACAATATAGCTAATGTAAACAAGTAAGAAAACTTCATTATTTAGGCTTTCATAAAGTATGGTCAAAATGTACAGCAAATGTTTAATTTTTTTAAGAAAATAATTTCTCACCAAGGCATTGTGGAAGTGTTATAAATGTTAAGTGAAATCAGTTGAACACAGAAGCTCAAATTTCACATGGTTTCTTGTATACCAGAATACCAAAATATAATTAAAGAGCAAAATAAAAGATAGATCATAAAAAATATAGGAATAGATCTTTTGCAAACAGAAAGAGGACCAAGAGGGAGAGGGAGAGGAAAGAGTGGGATAAAAAAAGAATTGGAATGTACTGTGCACGTGCACCAACTCCCCACAAGGAATGTGATCATTATGTACTGTAAAAAGTACTAATAAAAAATAAAAATTGAGAAGAAATTTACTACAGTGAAAGATATATCACCATTAACCCACCTCACAACAGTCCCTCTGGCTTCACATATACTTATTCTATTGTTCTTGCTATTTTATGAAGCAATTCTGGAAGTCTTCTTTCCTGAGTGTCTTTATGAGGCATGATAAAAAAAATACAGTGAATGCTACTGCCACATGTCATCCAAGAGAACAGCAGGCTCCTCCCCCTCCACCCTCTTCTCTGGATCTGGCACTGTGTGACTCCTGGCTCAAAAGGAGCATGGGAAGGAAATGTTTTGAACTGATTCAGGATATTGACAGCACAGGTAGAAACATCACAAAGGACTTCCAGAACTGCTTCCAAAAGTGGCAAGAATGATGGGATGAGGTGTTCACAGATAAAAGGGGGCTGGAAGGGGATAATGACAGCATGTCTTTTACTCTAATACATTAAAAATTTTAAACATATATAATTTGCTCAGACTTCTTATTAGGAGGAGGGCAACATAAAAAAGTGGTGAGACATTTGACCTTGCTTTTCTGGAATTCATGTATTAATATGTGGTTCCATCAGAGTAGTTGCCAACTTTCGTACTTCAATAAGAATGCTCACATTTGCCTACTAACAGTCAATGTTTGTCTTCACGGCACATGTTCCTGTAGGCGAACTGAGATACTATTCAGTAATCACTGTATTTTACTTGCCAAGTCTCCCAAGTGCACATATTATCTGATACTTGTGGTGTGCTGTGTGTGGTGGGCCCAAAAAAAAGGTGGCATTGCACTATGCCCTCCCCTATCTAGCATCCCACTGTAGCCTACAGTCTGTACTCAAGCACCACAAAATTGAGTCATGAAAACTAATGCTAAAAAAATCACATCGTAATGTAAAAGTTTGTGACCTTGTGGAACCACATCACTAGCTGTTCAGGGCCACACAATTGTAGGGTGGCTATACCTAGCTGATACAAAATGAAGAGCCAGGGGCTAACAGATAGGCTATCACTTCTAATGTCAGTTCTAGCAGGAATATGCCATTCTATGTCCTGGAAAATGGCAGTAATATGCTACTCTGCATCTGTCCTTGCCTATCCATAGAGCTAATACTACTTGCTCAATATTCCCAACAGGATTCAGTTAATAATTTGATGGAAAAGAGAGAAATCTGAGGAACACAGCAAAGTGAAGGGAGAAGAAAGAAAATCATGTGAGGTAAGAAAGATAAAAAGAAAGCAGTTGATGCATGCAGTGTCTTTCCTTAGTCCTCCATGGGAGATATGGGCAGAGGGGGAGCTGTAGAATGAGAGAACATAAGAAAGCTTTCCACATGGGCAGGGAGAAAGGGATAAGGAAGAGTCCTCCAAGGGAAGATCTGGCAGGTGGATGTGCTGCTAAAGCTGCCCGGAGATCGCGTGCATGAGACCCTGATTACTAATCCAATTGGCATGAACCTTAGGGATGTATTTGTTATAATTAAATTCCCAGAAAGCAAAAGCATTTGCTATAAGCTTCAGATCAGCAGAAAAATTGAATTCACTTTGGAAGGTGTGCTAGAAGTGGCAGCAGGAAAGGTTGTGGAAGGATGGGGTGGGGTTCACAGGCCGTCTTTGCATTTTTGAGGAATCAAATCATAGATGTAGGAGAGGTTTCACTCTGAAGTAAACATGACTGTGACATACAAAAAATAATAATTGAGGCTGAGGTCTGGACTACCAAATGTAAAGTGGAAAGGACAGTTTGCCTCAGTGTAATTGAAGGATATCTTTATCTCAATCACTTCTTACACCTTAGGTCGCAAGGTATAGGTCATGCAAAGTTTTATCTACCTAGCAAATATGGGAGGAGGTCTGGGGAAAAGAAGAGAGGGGAGGGCAAGAGGGCAGAGGTGGAGTAAAATGATCAAGAAACAATATGTATATGTCTCATCTCCAAAAGATGAATGGAATTATTGTATGCCACAAACATCATTATCACTAATGATAAAGATTTTTTAAGGTAAATATGCTGCATATCCACTAGGTGTCAAAATATATAGTACAGAATGTGTTAAACATTTTGTAGTACAAACCCATTCAAACCTCCAGTACCCTTAAGGCCTGGGTGCTCATTCCTCACATTTCACACAGATGACCAGAGAGTGGGGTCCAAGGTCACATGTGACTTCCGCCCAGCGCTGTGAAGCAGTGATTGAGCGCCACATTTGACACAAAGAGGGTCCAAGCCCTGTTACTTTCACAGTAGGTGAGGGCCAGAGGGAGAGGCTGGCTGAAGGGAGAGAGAGGAGGGTAAGGCAAGGGAAGGTGAGTAGGCAAAGGAAGGCCAAACCTTTCCTCATGCAGCACAGGTGGCTTATGAAGATACACGGTGGACAGCAAGGAATATGTCTTCTGTTTTCCATCTTTTAGTATAAAATATCTGAATTTATGTAAATGAGAAGTTAAAGAGATTTTCTCTGGCTCATGGTTTGGTCCAAGCTCCAGAGCTCACATGTGATGGTAACCTCCTTGCCAGCAGAGTCCCAAGGCAGAGTGGGACTTTCCATGATGAGAGACCCAGGACCTATGCCTGTGTGTCTGTATCTTTTGCTGTATCTCCCTATATATCCAACAGAATTCAATGTTGGGGCTCTACCTTGATGACGTTCTGTGGTCTGAGCATCTCCCAAAGTCCTCACATCTAAATGGTATAGCAATATTAAATGTCTGCCCTCTTAATACCTCATAGTGGGGACTGAATTTTAACACATGAAGTGTTGGGGGGTATACTGAAACCATATCCAGTTCAAGTCATAGCAGTGGAGGTGGAGCAGGTGGAAAGAGGAAGAAGCCAAGAAACTGGTAAAGAAGGAGACAAGAGAACAAGGGCACTAGCCATTTGAGATGTGCAGATGAAAACAACACTAGGATTTCATCTCAATCCACAAAGAATGGATGCTGTCTCAGAATTAGCCAGAATTCTAAAACCTAATTAGCCAGAATTAACAAATGTTGGCGAGGCTGCAGAAAAGAGGGAACGCTTCTCCACTGTTGGTGGGAGTGTAGACTGGTACAACTCATGTGGAAATAAGTTTGGAGATTCCTCAAAAAATTACGATTCCAGGTGTCATTTGACCTTGCTATTCCTTTGCTAGGTATATACACAAAAGAATTAAGAGATGCATATCACAGCAACATATGTGCATCCATGTTTATAGCAGCTCAGTTTGTAATAGCTAAATCTTGGAAACAACCAAAATATCCATTAACTGGAGACTGGATAAAAAAAAAGTTGTGGTTCTTCTACAGAATGGAGTATTACTCGGCCATAAAAAATGATAAGATTGAGTCATTTATGCTTAAATGGATGTACAAGGGCAGATTAGACTCGGAGACTTGGACCCAGCTAAAGAAATAAGAGGCAAAGTGAAGTACAGAACTGGCAGTAACAGCTAAGTGGGGCCAATACAAGAAAGAGCAATGAGAGAGATCAGAGAAAACCTGGGAAAAGGAATCTAAGTAAGGCAAACTGGGGAAAACCTGTCCCAGAACAGGTAATACAAATCATATATGAACCCAGAAAACTCTAGACACAGGCTATGGGGCCTTGAGAGCAACGACATAGAATGACATTTTACTATAGGTAACAAGGCTGAGTACAAAAAAGGACATGCATTATGCAGGAAAGGAGATATCCTGGGGGAGAAAGTCCTATAGGAGGAGAAGTTTGCTCACCTCCTAGGTAGAATTGTTGGAGCCTGAATTAGAACATATTCATTGAAGGAGCACTTGAAAAATGTACCCTGTGTTATGGTTTGGACCTAAAATGTCCCTTAAAAGTCACATTTGAATGTAATGTCCCTTCAGAAATAGGAGTCAGAGGAGGTGTGACCTGGAAGGATATATTCTTAACTCAACTCCTCCCTTCTTTTGCTTTCTGGATGCCCAGGAAAGATCAGCTCTCCTTCCTTCAGCGTGCCCTTTTGCCGTGTTGTGCCTGCCTTGAAACCAGTGACTAAGAACTAAATCCACTGAAACCATGAGCCAAGATAAATTCTTCCTCCTTGAAGTTGTAACAGGTGGTGGTCTCAGTGATGAGAAAGCTCACTAATGCACAGTCCCTCAAATGTGCGTTCAATAGATGACAAGCTATACCATGCTGCAGTGAAGTAGTTTTTGATTTGAAAGCATTCTGTCATCCCAGGGGACACAGCCATGATTAAGGTATGTACCTGTGTATACCTCTGGCATCTAGGCACCAGAAGGCATGGATACAGCTAAACAGATTATAATTTCAAGAACAACTTTTCCTCACAACAAAGAAGTATTTCATCCAGAGTGTCAGTGATGGTCAAGAAGCCCTATAGGTGTTCTCATGTCCACTGAAATGCCCATTCCAATGGGTGATAATAGTGAGCAATAGCTTAAACTCTCCTAGTTTGTGGACATGCAGTGTCTGTCCATCAAAAGTAGTTTCTTCCTGGTTAACATAATCCCACTGGGTAAACACTCAGGGTTGCAGAGTTTTAGTGTCCACTGATCCCCTTCTACCCAAGGTGATGACAGAGATTGACATAGGGGCTATTGTGTGACCCTCACTGGCCTCTACAGTCATGGCTTCATATGCACCCCCTACCTTCACTGAGCACCGTCCTAAAACCTAAGAATAAATGCAGGGCTAATGAAATGTAGAGTCTGTTCAGCCCTCCAAGACCAGGCACAGTGTTTTTCTTCACCCTGAGGACTTGGTCCCCTTTCAGTCTATGACTGCCCATCAGGTCTTCCCAGCTATAGTCTCCTCCCTGCCCCTGGATTAGGCTGTCCCAGAGCCTCTGTAATGAGGTCACTTTGCCATGCACTGCAGTGGCCTCACGGAAGTCTTGTGGGGGCCATGTAGAATATTCTGGATCCCTCTATGCCAGGTAGTAGCTGAAAAAGAAGTGGCATCTGGCTTCATATGTACCCCTCTTTCTTTCTCTCTGTCCCTCCCATCTCTCAGCATGCTCCATGAGACCTTTTAAAGCACACAGTTCAATGGTTTTAATAAGCTCACAGAGTTATACAATGATCACCACTATCTAATTGTAGCACATTGTCATCTCACCAGAAACTTCACATTCAATAGCAATCAGTTCTTACCTCCTCTCACCCCAATCTGTCAGCCATTATTCTGCTTTCTGTCTCTATAGAGTTGCCTGTTTGGGACACTTATACACAGCATCATACAGTATATGGTCTTTTATTTCCTTTCATTTAGCATAATGTTCTCAGCGATCACCCGTGTTTCAGCACATATCAGAATTCCATGCCTAAATATAGCTAAGTAATACTCCATCGCATGGATACACAGCAGTTTGCTTATACAGTCACCAGTTCATTGATATATGGGTTGCCTCTACTTTTTGTTATTATGAATAGAACTCTACAAACACTCCTGTACACCTTTTTTGTATGTATGTGTTTTTAATTATCCTGGGTATACTATTAGAAACTTCATTGCTGGAAACAGCATTTTTTAACATTTTGAAGAGTTACGAGACTTTTCAAAGTGTCAGTACCATTTTCTATTCCCAACAGCAGTGGAGCTGTAGCTATGTGTCCTTGCCAGCAGTTGGATTGTCAGATTTTTTTTTCCACTCTAGTGAGTGCAACAAACTTGTCTTTTGATATATAAAAGGTTTTTTGGGAATTAGAATTCCCCAACTCTAAAGCTTACTGCCTTCCTAAGTTCTTAAAAACATCTAATTTGATGATTAGAGCCCTACAGCAAGGACTATATTTTAAAAATTGTATCTACTCTGCCCTGAAGCACCGAGACCCACTGATCATGTAACCAAGAGTATCAGAGTGTTTTCTAGGACATTGTAATTTAAGAAGAATAAAAGATACATTTTTAGAATGTTTTCAAAAATGCGTTAGCCCCTCACCCATTACACTTGAATGTGAGAGGAGAAAAGGCCAACATTGGAAATGGGAATGGATATGACAACAATACCCCTTGAGTGTACATGAAAAGGAAAACATATCAAATGTTACTTGATTGAGGGGTGATGGTAGAAGCCAGTATCAATTGTATCAAAGAATAAAATGATGACAGTGTTGAAAGCAGCAAAAATACGCCCAGTACACAGAATTGGCCTTGAAGAGTTGTGAAATAGGGGCTGTTAACCAATGTCTGCTGGAAAGAAAGAGTTGCAAAAAGAAAAGAAGAAAAAGGAGTGAGCAGAATTTCTAAGAAGTAAATGTTAGATGAATAGGTGCTGCATAATCAAATAAAGATATTTTAATTTTCTACTTATGCTCTGGTAATAACTAAAATTATTTTTTCAAAGTAGATAACATTTACTGTGGATATAGAAGGATATACAAATTCCTATCAGAGAAGAATGATGCAAATTAATGTAATAAAGCAGGATAAGGAAAGCGAGGTCTTCACCTTCTAAGATGTCAGAGTGTCCCAGGACCTGATATGCGAAGAAAATGTCAAGGATTCAAGAGGCCTGGCTTCCAGAGATTATTTCAAGGTTGAACAGTATGAAACTAGATTCGTGAGGAAGCAGCCCACTAAGATCTGTAGCCTAGCATGGTCAAAGAATGAAGCTTAATTAAACTCTGTATTTGTAAAGTTAGTCAAGTTGGTCATCCATCCTGAGTCTCAGAATATTTATTCATCTGTACATTACAGATAATCTTTAGTCCACAGGGTTGTTGTGAAATTAGGTTATATATCATGGCATGTGCTTAGTATACGGTAGCACTCAGCATTATTATGAAATACAACCACAATGCTGTCAACAGGGACAGAGGGACATTAGGAACCAGATTCTCTTGTCATTAGTGAATGTGAACCACATCAAATTAGCAGAAAACATCATACCCAAGACAGGGAAGGCAAGCAGCAAGCTTTATCCAAACATAAGTCAGAAACTTGGCTATAAAATGTGGCAGAACATCTCTGTGGAAGGAGGCAACTGGAGGATTTATTATGGAACAATGAAGAAAATCCATGTGCCCTCTGCCCCCAAATCTTGACTTTCTCTTTAAGCCACAGTGTGGCGGCATGTGCAGTTTGTGCCTTGTGCCTCTGTGTAGGTACTTGCAATGCCCTGTAGAACTCTTCCCCTAGTCCTCTATAGCCATGGTGGTCTCTTCTCTGTTCGCCAACATGTGAATGTTTTGGGGACCTCATGGCTTGTTTACCTGCTATTTTCTTCACCTGGAACTCCCTGCCCAGCACTTTTGCATAACTTGGGCCCTCAGTTCCTCCAGGCTTTTCCTCAAGCATTACTTCCTCAGCAACACTTTGTGATGCTTTTCTTGACCACCCTGTTTAATGTGGCTCCAAGCACCACTTGCCACCTTTCCCTGCAGATGGAATTTCCTCTCTTGCTCTATTCACCATCTGTCTTATATTCTGTTTAATGTGAAATTTCCTAGGGCAGGAGTTTACTTCTGTTGTTCACTGCTGGATATTCAGTGCCCTAAATAGCACCTAGCACAATATAGCAGCTTAAAATTTCTTAAAAGAATGATTTTGTTCAATGCCAGGGCAATCACATGTTCAGGATCAGAGGCAAAAAGAGATCGAATAAAGTGGGTGAGAAGAGAAAGGAATGTGAGAGCAGAGTGATGCACAGTCTCTTGCCATGACCTTCCCACTGAGCCTTGTCTGTAAGCTCATTCATAGGTCTACAGATTGGTGGAGACAAAAAGCACAGTTGATTACAGTTGCATTAGACCAGGCCAGGAAGTCTGACTCAAGTTCAGGGGCATTTTTACTTGGGTTTATTCTTAAGGCAGTAGATTCACAGCCCAAAAAATCAGATTGGATAAGGATATATGGGTGGCGTCTCTTGCTCATGCTTCCTCTTCCTCTCTCACAGGCGTGCCCCATGATACATCTACCAGGCTAGAGATGTTGGGACCACTGTCTTTCACATCTTCAGTGTTAGAGACTGAACGTCCATGCCCACCTTCATCCATATATTGAAGCTCTAGTCCTTCATGTAATGGTGTTGTAAATGGGAACATTAAGGTCAGCTAAGGTCCTGAGAGTAGGGCCATCATGAAGGGACTGATGTCTTTGTTTTTTTAAAAAAAATTTTAATCTTTATTGGTACATTACATATACGCATCATGATTGCACTCCATAATGGGGATTTGTACCAGTATAAGACACAACTTAATTCTCATTTTTTCCCATAGCCCTACCCACCCTACCGCCCCCCCCATATACTTAAAATTTGTTTCCTTACTTTTTTGTTACAATCTCATCATTTTTCCCCCTTCTCCCTATTTTACATTGAGCATTTTCTATTTCACAATATATAACATATAATTCTAGGACTCATTTACATCTTTATTTTCTCATACCAGAGAAACAATGTGATATGTACCTATCTGTGCCCTATTTATTTCACTTATGAGGATATCCTCATTTGACCCGGCCATTGCCCTGCTAAGTATATACACACAGGAATTAAAAGACTCATATCACAGTGACATATGTGCACCCATGTTTATAACAGCCTAATTTGTGGGACTGATGTCTTTCTAAAAGGAGACAGCAGAGTTCTTGAAAGCTAACTCTCTCCTTTCACATGTGCTCGCAGAGAAAGGCTGTGAGTGCTCCAGAAGGTAGCCATCTACAAGCTAAGTGGAAGGTTCTCACCCCAACCTAACCATACCAGCACACTGATTTCTGTCCTTCAACCTCCAGAACTCTAAGAAATAAACATCGCTTGTTCAAACCATTCAGTCTGAGCCATTGTATCACGCAGCCTTAGCTAACTGAAACTCATAGCATTTAGCATCCAGGGACGACTTATACCATACACAGTATCAGATTCAGTAAATCATTTCATACAGATTTGACCTCTCTGCTTTTTAAAACTTCAAACTCTTCTGTAGCTGATCTCACTTCTTAGAACCAACACTAAATGGTGTGGAAGTCTCCCTCTCACTTTAGTCCAAATTGGGGTTTCCTTGACTCAGCTCAGACACTGCTGTATCATATCATGTGGCAGGAGTGGCAGATGAAAGGCAGCCTGGACTGAAAATAGTTAAAGAAATGTAAGAAGCAGGAAGAAAAATTGACAAAACAAGGCATAAAGTTCTAAACAACTGCAATATTATCCATGTTCAAGATATGAACATGAGAAAGGAAGCATTCTGGTTCCCAGCAATTGATTGAATGGAAGAAGATGTTAAAATGAATTGGCCTAACCCTATGGAAACAAAAGCACCAGGAAGTGCAGAGGCTTTCTGGTAGATTTGGGAGTTTGTCATTAGGAAATTATAAGACTAATCAAGAGTATTCTGGAAACCAGTTCTCCATCCACCTCATGGCTCCTTTTGAAGTGGGTAGCCCTGTTCAGGGGACTGTTGGATGGCTTTCTGCACTAACATGAAGGTAGCTCACCACTATCAGAGAAGGAAAGACACAGCATGATCCACGCTGAGTTAAAGATAGTCTCCTTCTGTAGCACTAAGCAGGCAAAAGAGAGTGACTAAGCTGCCAGCCTGGCCCATGCACTGACATGGGCTTGCAATGTACCACCAAGAGCCTGGTGGCCAGGATCACAGAGGGAAATACCAAGAACCTAGTTCATGGGCAGAAAGAAAGCTTATTAGGGTCCTATAAACAGGGCTATGGCAAGTGGACCAAAAGCAAACTACAGTTTTGGGGATGAGGCAAAGGTGACAGCTGAATGGATGACTCATGGTCCAAGAAAGTGGTAGATGAAGGCAGGAAACAAGGCTAACGAGGAACTCTCCAACACTGTATGTGGGCTTACTGTCATGTGTTACAGAAGGAAAGTAGTAATATACAGATATGTGCAGTATGCAGATACCTCTTATAACAATACAAAGGAATAAGGATAAAATAAAATACACAAAACTGATAATGTTTCCAAGGTTAGTCAAGACTGTCCTAGTAATTTCTTAGTTATGAAGCATTATTTATCACTATGTGAATAAATGTCACATGAGGTTACTTGATCTAAGTGGGGGTTCCAAGCAAAGCAAAGCACTCAAAATAAAGGTCCTGTGTGTTAGAATATGAAAACTTAACCAAAAATTTGCCCTGCACTAAACACCATTTGCCTGTCAGTTGAAGTCGTCCTTTAGCATTGATTACTGTTTAGTGCCAATAAACAGGGTTGGGGCTTGTACTACTGCTTGCCAATATGCTATATGACTTCGTACTACTGAAATCCAACTTTATCCTGTACTATAACACAGCTGTGGGCAGATTGTGTGACTTCTTGCAACTTCATTAATTTATAGTAGGAGGAAAACAATGTCCACCCAATCTATCTGCTAAGATCACATGAAGAGCCTAAGCAATAATAGTGCTTTATATTCGTAGAATACTATCTTTGTCAGTGTGACTAGTCATGGCCATCATCGTTACAAAGTTTTTCTAAGTGTAGGCTGGGAACATGTGTATCTAGGAAGGATCTTATAAAAATTCAGGTTCTAGGAAGTGCCTAGTGAGCTTGTGAGCTGCCCCTTCTACAATGCATTGCTGTCTCTCTGCCATCTCTGCTGTCTGCTTCTCTGTTCTTTCCTTTATTCTCCCTTGTCATCTTTCTTACCCACTTGTTTTTGCTGTTGTGACATGTCTGTAGCTATCATTAGCAAATAAGAAAGCCATTTTCTACTATAATCTTGTTTTAAATGCAAAGTAACAGGAGGCAAAGAAGCATTTGAATGTTGTCACCTGAGACAATAAAGATTTTAGTGGAGAATTTGTTAATTTAGTTAGATGTCAAGCTGTGAAAAGTGAAGTGAGGAGTGGGGCCTACCAGTCAAATTATATGTCCCAATTTTCTCCTTGACCAAATTGCCATTTCCAGTTCCAAAGTAATCATAATTAGAGAGCTTTTGATTTGTTTTTAGTTTTGAAAAGATAGCTTTAGAATAGCAAAAGTGAGGGTGAATAGTTATGAACTTTCTTGTCCTAAACTTCCCTGGTTCTACACAGCTATTCTCTTACCAGCTATGGACTACAAAGCAAAAGGCTTTAGTGATTCATCTGACTGAATACTGGCAGTGAGTCATCGATGGTGCAAAGCTGATCAAAATGTAACTGGCTTTTTCATTCCCTTGCCACATCCTCAAAGCGTTTCTACACTGTGGTCAAAACATATATTAAACTAGAATGCATATTGGTTGCATAAATGTAGAGTACATTCCACATACTAATTTTGAAGGTAGGAAACCTCACCAAATTGATTGCCTAGGTGCTGTATTGACAATAGGGGCTAAAAGAGATCGATGCTTAGGCATTGCCAAAATCTTGACAAATTAGCAATAACAGATCACTCCTGGGCTCAATCAGGTCTTAGTCATAGTTCATATCACCCTACTCATCTGTAAGCCATCTCCTGGTGTTGAAAGATCTTTCTAATTCACCTGAGCTGGGTAGCTCCTTGCCTCTTGAGTTATTACTGTGGTTGCACCAGTGGTTCTCAGACTAAGTCTCCAGAAAGTTTCTCAAATTCCACCTGTTCAACTCTATACCCCAGGCCAGAGATGGCAAAATTTTTAGACACCAAGCATCTAGACTGCAACCCCAAATCTGCTTATTTATCACAAAGTGTCAACATTGCAAGTAAATGTGAAGACTGAGGTTCTACTTTAGAAAAAAAACAATTGTTATCCAGTGCTCTGCTGCTGGGGCAGCGTGTCTCATGTGCCAGCAGAGAGCACCCTGCTTGCCCGTTGTGGCACATGTGCCATAAGTTCACCCCCATTGCCCTAGGCCATTTGTATAGACTCATCAAAACAGAGAGCCAGACATCAACATTTTTTTAAACATTTCACTGAGATATAATTCACATACCATACTACACATTTAAAGTATGAAGTCAAATGCTTTTAATGATTACAAGCTTACACAAGTATCAGGACTATCAAATTCTAGAACACATTCATGACTCCAAAAAGAAACTGCACGCCTGGGCTGGGGAGTTAGCTCAGTGGTTCTGGCGCCTGTCTTGCAAGCGGAAGGGCCCGGGTTCAATTCCCCGGTAACCACATACAATACTGGGTGTGGAGACTCACGCCCAGCAGCAATCAGCACCACACACCACAGTGCCGGGCGTGGTGGCTCACGCCTGTAATCCCAGCACTTGGGAGGCAGAGGCAGGAGGATTGCTGTGATGTGAGTTGGAGGCTGAGTCAGGGCCAGCCTGAACCACAAAGCGAGACCCTGTCTCAAAAAAAAAACCTAAAAAAAAAAAGAAACTGCACGCCTGTTAGCAGTCAGTGCTCCCTTTCTTCTTGTTCCCATTCTCTCAGCCCTTGTCTCGATGACTGAGCCTAGTTTTTAACATTTCAACCAGGAGGAATCATCCAATATATGCTTTTTTGTGTCTGGCTTCTTTTAGGCACCAATATTTTTTAAATATCCTGGTGTGACACAAATGAAGCCAAGGATGAGAAGGTAGGGATGATTTAAGTGGATGGCAAATATATTGCTTTGCTTCTTTCTAGTTTTGTTTACATGTCTTTCTTTTTTAATTAATTTATTTCATTGGTACGTTTTATATACACATCATGATCACATTCAACATTGAGAATTTGTACCAGTATATGACATGACTTAATTCTCATTTCTTCCCATTCCCCTGCCCACCCTACAATCCTCCACCCCCTATATATGTAAGCTTTGTTTCCTTTTTTATCACCACATTTCCCCCCATATTCTTTACCCTAGCCTCTTTATTCTTTGAACATTTTCTGTTTCATAATATCTATCATACACTCTACATCTCTCTTTCTTCATTAGATTGTGAGCTCCTTGAAGCCAGAAATCATTCCTTATTTCTGTTGTTCTTTAAACTCCTAGCCCACTGCATGGTCCATAGTGGTAACTCAATAGGTATTTGATCAAAAACTGAACGAAGTAAAGCACACTACCCTATTATGAGGACCTCACTAGTGAGTCTATTATTTTTTTATTCAAATTCTGCTCTTTGGGGAAGGACAATTGTTAAATTCTTTCAGATGTTATTCAGAACTGGGAATATGATTTGAGAATCAGAACAAGGAAATTCATTATCTTCATGGACCACAGTCTTTCACAGACTCAGCCACATCATGCACAACTAAGCAATGGACCAAGTCAACTTTCATTTGTAGGACTGAGTGATGATTGATGAATGAAATATTAAGTAAGAAGTGAGAGAATAGAACAGCTTCAGCTATCTGTGCAAGGAAGACCTAGACCTTCAGACTGATTTCACATTCAGAAAGTAGCTCCAAAGCACACTGGTAGATGGGATGTCAAAGCACAGAGAAAATTGTTAATCGGCAGTTTAACATAATGGAGATAATTGTAAAGAACACTGTGTTCAACCACAACTACATAATGTAGGGAAAGAACACTGGCCTGGGAATCTAAGTCAGTTCTACTCTTAATAGTGTTACTTTGGAGGACATTAAAGGACAAGAACATGACATCTTCTTTTAAGCCTAAAAGGTCACTACAAGATCAATGTAGGGCAAAAGCTGCATCCCCCACCTTATTAGGAATGCAGCACTATTGATTATCCCCCTTTCTCCTTTATTTTCAATTTTTCTTGATTTTCTGGCTCTTCACCATAGATTTGTAGATAGATTCCCGGCTCTTCTATTACAGTGAATTCAGCAAAAGCCCTATATGCTCCCACATCACTGTAACTTTCAACATGAGAAGAGATAGATATGTCAGATTAATAAAGTTAAGTAACTAACTTGTAGTGCACAATTTGAACGCGAGACTATAAAGTTCTTATTTTTCACTCTCAAGAATAGAAGACTGTGTGTTCCTTAGTTATTGTTCAAGCAGTAGACAGAAACCACTGGCAAAACTTTTACACTATTGATCCACATAAACATGGCTGTGGGTGCCCAAACTAGGAAGTAGAAATAGATTACCATTATCCTTGGTTTCCTTGGTAATTTTCCATGAGTCAGTGGCATTGAAATCACAGCAGTCTTAAATAAGTCTCAAGTTCTCTCATGCAAAGGAAATCTCAATATAATACAAAACTCCCACATAGAACACAGTTGCAAATAACTAAGTGATTATCACAAAGCTCTGTGTATTCAGTGAGGTTGAGAAAATAGTCACTTAGGAATTTCGGGTGATTCAAAAGACTAAGAAGCATCTCATATTTTAAAGACTGCATGCACTACCACTTGCTTGTGCTCTCTGTTTTTCTGCTATGCTCAAATCCAGTTGACGCTTTTCTGTCAGGTAGTCCAGTTCTTAACATCTATAAGAATAATTGCTAACTGGCTGTGATTTAATCTACTTTGAGCCCTTGTGGAAGAAGTAAGTTGTAATGAAAGGGAAAAAAAATTGCATTTCAAAGAAGAGGGAGTACAACAAGGGTAGTGAGAGACACAGACACAGCGAGGTGGTGAACAACAGAGGAGCAACCATAGGACACGATGCAGTTGCACTTCTTAGTAAAGTTATATAATGAATTCACCACAGAAGGGTGGAAAAGTAGGCATCTTTGCATAAAGGGCATGATGTTAGAAATAAAGAATTACCTCTTGTTTAAAAAGCTAATTGTTATTTAATTTCTTCAAGGACATTTTGCGAAACTCCCAAGGAACATGGTATCCAAAATGGTTACAATCCTATAATGGCACAATATTGTAGCAGGTTAAGGCTAGATATTGAATTACGATCATTTTGTTCAATTAGAAGGCCTACTAATAACTATAATTTTGTTGCCTATCCTTCATATTAAGCTCACCATTGTCACTTGAAATTTGAAGTCTCTTTTCTTTGTTTTTTTTTTTTTAAAGGCAAATAATTCCTAAATTGGCAGGAGTATAACCCTCCAATGAGGAATAAAATCTACTCTAATATATGGATACATTTTCTCTCTGTGGGCTCCAAACCTTAATTTATTAATATGTCAAATCATTAAAAACATGAGTGGCTGGCTTAAACAATTAGGAAAATACAGAAGGGAACAAGGGTGCATTGGGAGAGAATGGACTAGAAAATCCAATAACCCATTTCCATTCCAAGACAATGATACACTCATTGTTAACATTTGTAGTAATAGATAAGCTATACTAAATTAATTATGAATAGTTAAACCTTAATTTGTAGTTGTTGTCAACTCTACATTTCTTAGGAAAACCCTTATTCACCCACATTACAAACTATCAAGCCAGGTGGATTTCTACGTGGAAAATCAACATTTCCTAGTGAAAAGTGAAAGGTAACGTGTCAAGCTAGAATCAGCATGTTCTGATGGTGCCTCTTGCAAAGCAAAGATCTTTGCATTCCATGTCTTGAATTAGCTTCGTTTTGGATGCTAAAGCTGTCAAACACTGTTTCCTAGCAAAGACAGCACTGCAAATCGGGCCATGGCTATGCCTTCTCTACCCCTGCCTCTCCAACACCTAGTGATGACTACTAGTGAACTGGATACTACAAGTCAGTAACACACAGCCTGCCAAGTTATCAGAATGTTATTGGAGGTCTAGCACCTTCTCTAGAGATCAACACCATAGCTGGCTGTGGAAACTACTATCTTTATACGTTTAACAGGAAGTATTAGGTGGCCTAATTACTGATTCCTGAGATCCCTCAAGTTAGATTCTCACAGAACCACACCATAGCTGTTTACCATCACCAATGAGGCTGAACAATTGAGTATAAATGTCATCTTATAGATTCAATTCTCAGTGTGATTGTAATATTTTTACTCCCTTAAAGGAACAGTATCATAGGAATATACCTTTCTAATTCCATATGTCACATCACGTAGTTTAAAGATACATCAATAAATACTTCAGTCTCTTCATCAGTGTAATAATTGTAGTATGTTTATAAATATCTTTAGAAGGATATATATCGATTTCATTAGCCTATTTCCACAAGATATTAAAAACAACAAAGAACAAAACTACATTAATTCTGCTTACTTGGCATAAATATGTGCTTGGCAACGTAGAGTTCTTTACTGTGAAACAATTCCATAATAATTTAGTCTCTAGATCTCAAAACAATTCTGAAAGTTACATAATTCCGAATCCCGTTCTTTGATATACAGCATGTTATTTTATAGGTCAAACTCATCCTAATCTATGCCATAGGAATGATATTTTCAGTAGTGTCCATGGGCAAAGTATGTTTATATCTTCCCTAACCTCTGTACTAGAAGCTGGAATTTCAGAGATTAAGTACAAAGGTTGCAACCCCTAACCCTCCTCCTAATCGGTATCCGAGCTTTGTCTCACTTAGAGAGGCAGACCCATACATCACACATGAGTTTTAGAAACAGCAAGTGGAATGAAGCACTTGCCAACATTAGCCAAGAGAGTAATCTACAAGTCTGTTCTAATACTGATGTCCAAAACAGTAGAAAATACCACGTTCTGATAGCATTACTCTTTGCTTAACCTTCCTTCCAAGGCTCATCATATGAAATAGTCTTAAGTCTTTTTCCTACATGAATCTCACAGTCTAGATTTGTCAAAATGTGTGAACTGCCAGTACTCCCATTTCCTCTCTGGAAACGATGGGGAAATGCAGACCACAGAGAGTTGCCTGATAATAAGTGAGTTGATATGTATAAATATTTAGAGCCATGACCAAAATAGGGCACATACTTCATGCAAGTTGCTCTCCCTGTTAAGGTTACAGATTCACTCTGCCCAGTATGATCATCTGCAGGTAATAATTACCCCCTCTACCCACCATTTCTTCACAGACTCCACACACTGAGGCACTCACTGTACTTGATCTCTGTTGTCCCCTAAGAATTGTTGGAAGCCAGAATTCCCAAAATAAAGTGGACACATTCCCTGCCCTCCAGAGGCAACCCCTAACCTCGTCCCTTTTCAGGGATACATAAGCATATAAATTATAGTATGTGGAGCCTGGTGCTAGATCCCACCATGAATCCAATAAACTGGTGTCCTTTATTTTTCATCTGTGATATTCACAGTGGCTTTCTAACTTCACATTTCTACATTTGACAAATATCTACTGAACAACAGATCTTTAGCCACTACTTTGTGACAGACAGAAAGAAACTCTATGCAAAAGAATCAAATCTGCTTGTCAGAAAGTCCTAAGAACTAAGAAGGTAAGAAGGGGTGACAGGTATCAATAAGGCCACTGAAGAGGATCTCACTGAGAAGCCGAGACAGGAGCCAAGAACTAGCCCTGAAGTGGCCTGGGGAAGGGCATAAGAGGTCCGGGCAGAGATGTGCCAAAGTCAAGAGCCTGACACAGAAGCAGCGTGCTGTGCTGTTTCCCAGGGACAGCCGGGTGGCAGCGCGGCTGGTCTCACCCACCGCTTCCTCCTTCCTCACTATCCAGTGAGAAGCAGATTCAGGCCCGCCCCACAGCACCCGGGGGGCCACCGTGGACACAAGCAGGAAGTGCCATTTGACTGGCTTAGGGAGGTGAGGAGACTTTCTTGTGGTCAGGAGGCGGTTAAGTGGCAAAGTCTCGAAGTTTGCTGCCGTTTCACAGATAACCTCCTTGCAGGCTTTGCCCATGGGGAACGTCCTATCCTCTTTAATTTGGGCAGCATCTAGCTAAAAATCTCTGCGCATGCTCCAGAAAATACGTACCAGTTTGCAAGATGTTTATTTACTGGCTACAAGTAAAGCTTTTCAGTCTTAGAAAATAAAACACCAGTCTGTCTTGTTTCGCAGACGATGGTAGGGAGTGGATTGCGGAGGAGGACTGCATGGCTACCTCAGCCACCACACGGAACAAGGCTCCTATGGGCCGTTGCCTATCTCTCAGCCAGAGGCCAACAGAAATAACTGCCTGCGGGAGCGAGATGTCAGACCGAGATTTCAGAGGAAAGCACAGGCCAGGAAGTGGCTTCTGAAGCAATAGAAAGTCTGCGAAGGCAGCTTGCAGCTTTTCCTGTGTGTGCATGCATCTGTGTGCACGCATGTGTGTGCACAAGAGCAAGAAAGGGTGCAAGCAGAATATTGTGGAGTTAAATGCATTTATGAGTAGATTTGTTTTACCACCAACCAAAACATCTCTCTACTCAAGTTTCTTTAGTTTTTACTACTGGATTGGATCTTTACAATTAGAGCAGCAACTTTTCTTCTTTGGCTGTTAATATGCAGTTCCTTCAGGCAGTGGGCACGCCTTCAGCTCCTTAAAAACAATGCCGCAGACTCCGCGAGCATCCAAGCTTCCACGATGAGACTGCGGCCTACAGTGTGAAGAACAGGAGAAATCGCCGCGGTTCCGGGGTTCCCCTTTGGCGTAAGTGACCGCGCGTTGTGTACAGAGAATGTGCGCCGGCTCCTGTTCCTCATCCGCCCACAGATGGACTTCCCGGAATCAGAGGAAAAGAAACACACAAACGTGTCTGTCTCAAAAAGCGGGGGAAGCTAGGAGGGAGCTGAGGACAGACCCTCCCTTTGCCTGGAGGCCTTGTAGTCTTAGTTACTGTACTGCAGAACCTACACTTTTATGCTGTTCAGACAGCCATAGCATACAGCTTTTTAAATGTGATTGTTTCTTCTGCATTTCTTGGGATTGGTCTCAGGACCTCACGGTGGAGAAGAGAGCTCTGCGCCACTGACTGCAACACACACACACACACACACACACACACACACACACACACACACACACCAGTGTTTTTCATTAGTTGTGAGGAAAGGTCTTGCCGTGCTGACCAGGGAAGCCCCGAATCTCAAGCTTCTCCCCTTCCTGCCTCAGCTTGCCACTTAATAAAGATGAGGGTAATTTAGACAGTTGAGAGTGGGCCTAGTATTTCTCTGTGACTTGTGATTATGAGAGGGAGATGGGTGGCTTTGTCAAAGTAGAGGCACAATGCTGAATTCCAATTCTGCCCTTTATTTGCTGTGTGACCATGAACGAGTGGCTTAACCTCTCTGAGCCTATTTCCTATAAGAAACAGCGATCTTCTACCTGATAGGGCCGTAGTAAGGATCTAAGGAGATGATGCCAGGCTCAGCAATTCTCTGAATGCCCGGAGTAGAATATGGGCTTCAGATAGTGGTAACTACTGTTAACTCCCATAGCTAATTCTTTGCATGGACAGAGTTCAACCTAATGACACTGCCAGTGGCTATTTACCATGGATACAAAACAGTGTAAAGCCATCATTTACAGACTCATGATGGTTGTTGCTGTCCCTTTCCTACCTAATTTGAAACCTGGCTCTGTCATTTTTCTGGATACAGAAGCCAAAGTAAGGGTGTATCTGCATGTGTGTACATACCAATGTCCACGTACACACTCTCTCATTCAAATCTTGCCATAGCTCCCATCTGGTGAGAGTAAAAGTCCACATTTTCCACATCTAGCCAGCTCCACCCCCATCTGCATGCAACCTTGCCAACACTGCTTTCCTCTCTTGCACTCACACAACCTCCCTCTGGTCAATCTGTGAGCAGACTCACCAGATGTCTTCCCCGGGGACTTTGCACTTGCAATTCCCTCTGTGTGCATGTGTGATACTCCTCCCCAAGTAGACAGGTGATATGCTTTCCACACCACAAAGCTCTCCCCCCACCCCCCTCCTTGTCGCCTTCCCTGGATTTACTTGCTACCCAGTGTTCTTCTGTGTTTCTTACTGCTCCTGCCCCCTGCCCAAGAACAAGCTCTCCTACCTGTGTTATTGCTCTGCCCTGAGTTCCCATAATAATGCTTGAACTATAGAAGGCAAGTGACACGTATTCCTTGAATGAATGATTAGGAAAATATGAAATTACTTCTCTTAGCTCTTGGAAAAGTTAACAATGTGAAACTGGTATCTTAGACATGAGTCTGATAATCACTGAGATCAAAGGCCTAACAAAGCAGGGATATCACTGTGAGTGCTTCTTTCTGGTCCCAGTGACATACTTGAATAGGATGACAAGTTACAGAATAAATGAAACTGAATCTGATGAGACCCATATCAAGATGCAGAAATCCTGACAGTCAATGTCCTAAACTTGATGAACAAAGAGTTGGGAAATATGGCTTCCACTTTACCTGATAGGTTCTTAGAAGTACAGATACTCCTCCAGCCCCTTCCAGGACCTGCAGACTTCCAGGCCTGCACTTTAGCAGGACAGCCTGGTTCCACAGGCAGGTGGAGAAGGTGGAGAAGTCCAGAGCACAGGGTTTGTGAGCACTCACTTGGGACTCAAATCCCTGTTCCTCAAATGCCCTTACTGGGGACATGTGGACGTGGCATAAAAGCTTCCTAAGATGCTAGGTCTACAATGATTATTAGCACAATACCCAAGTAAGGGGCAAAGACAAAGCAATGTGGAGAGTGTGGTGAATATTTATTTATTATACTATATTATTCATTGTGTATGTTCCAATGGATAATTTAAGTACTTCATAAATATCTAACACTCAACATTAACCTGTGAAGCCTGTGAGAATATTATTCCCACTTGATAGGTGAGGAAAGGGAGGCTCAAACAGGTGTAAAGACATAGCCAAGGCTGGGAAGGGGCTGGGAGAGGACCACGTGAACTCAACTGAGCCTGTGACTACCTAAGTCATTGCTGGACTCACTGACTAACATGGGTAGCTGTCTTTGTTCTTGTTCTAATCAATGACACATCTTTCATTTTCTCATTCTTCACTTCCCACCTTGCCAATAGCCCTGCCAAAGGCTCCTCGGCACCCTTTTTGCTCCAGAATGATCTACTGATTCTTGAGATCAAGGCTCTCCATTAGGCTGGTGTTCTCAGGAGAATTCCCCACTTGCCATGCCCTCCGTATCCAGATGGCCCATTTCCAAGGTGAAGTCCTTTCTACCCTTAGCTCTACTGGATGCCTTCCATAACTTTAAGCTCTTAGACAAGTTGAAGCTCACTACATGCCACCTTCTGCTTGAACCTTTCCTTCTTAAAGTGGACATGAAGATGTGAGCCCTTCCCAGTGTGAGGTGGATAGAAAAGCCACATTAACAGAACTGTGGCCATCTGGCTGGATCAATATTATCTCAGTATTCTGTGTGGTAAATAAATATGTGTGAGTCCTGGCATAAGTCTGAGTATATGAGAGCATGCATGCAAGTGTGTGTGAGAGAACATGTGGCTGTACATTACAGGAGTACATTATAGTAAGTAAAAATGCTGCACAAAAGAGAAAAAATAGGTGTTATCTATTCAGCGTACCGAAGGACTTCCCATTTGGACAAGAACCTGGCATAATAGTACTTCAATTAGTGATCTGAAGTCATAGAAAATATAATTTTATTGGCAAATTCTATTTAGGAAATCAGAATAACATGTACTATGAGATTTGTAAGACACAAAAATATAGAAACATACTCTGTACACCACACATACACAATTACCAACACAGGGCAAACCTAACTGCCATTTGAGATGGGGTGGTGGTCTGAAGGGTCTGCAGAAATTTTCTGTAAAGAGCTAGCTAGTAAAAATGCTCAATGTTTCAGGCCATATGATCTTTGGGGTAACTATTACTTTTTTGCAGCAGTAGCTGTAGAGACAGATAATATGAACTGAAAAAGTATGTCTGTATTCCAATACAATTAGTGAAAACAAGAGTTTGCCCAGTCGGTTCTAAATTACTGTTATAAGGACTAGGAATTGATGTTCAAAATAATATCATAGCCACTGAAGAGAGTGAGATTTTCCCATGGGGACGGAAAGCCATCTTGAATAGGCCAAGGGGAAGAAGCAAAAGGCCAGGGCATCACTCTCTGTGCTGAGGTGAGTGCTCTGTGAAAACAAAGCCAAATATACAGGTATATATGCAGAAGACAAAATCTGCAGGAAATGGACCCTGAATAGTTAGCTGACACAATTGTCTCCGGAAGTGTGGAGTTGTGTATGGGGGACAGTGACTCTCTTGTATGTTTTCATAGTTCTGATGCATTTTGAAAAATGCAGGCATATGTATGCATCAGAACAATGTACCTACAAAAACAGTGCATGCATTTTGAAAGATGTAAAGACTTTCATTAAAACTACCCTCATTATTGCATTTTATAGGAAAACTAATACACTGTGAATATGAGCCACATGACTACCACCTGATAGTAAGCTCTGTGAAAATAGGGACTATATATCCATTTTTTTTACAACCTTGTATATTCCAAAGCCCATATGCAGAGAAAGAGTGAGAGAGAGAAAGAGAGAAAGAGAAAGGTGGCCCAGAAATGTGAACACAGTGTGGATTCACTGACTAGTGTAAAAATGGTCTGTAGTTGGAAATTGAACAGTGGAGTCTGCTTTCAGAAAAAGTCAAAAGTTTCATACACAAGGCCAGGTAATAAGCCCTGTACCACTAGGTGTTTATTAGAAATGTCAGATTGCATGACAAAAGTGCTAGCTGGTGGCCAAGTTACTTTTGTGTCAGAGCTTATTTAAAAACAACCTTTCAGCAAATCAGCCTTAAAAAAATATACACGATAAAGATCTAGATTGTCTGGGGGAGACATATAGAAGAGATAGAAATGTGCTTATTTCTGAACCAACACTGAGCTGTGCTTGCTCATTTTCACCAGCCTGCCTGGGATGATAGGTTCCCTCCCAGGCCCCTCAGTGACTCATCTTGAAAACTGACGCATGAGATGAAACCGTGTAGCTTTGAGGAGAACTTTTCATTTCCACATTATGTATCTTCTCTCCAGGTGAGAGAATGGATTGAGGGCAGCAGTGCCTCTCCCAAGCATGCTTGCATAGGAGATACCCCGGCTGACATTGCCAGCACAAGATACACTGAGTTCAATAGAAAGAGCATTCACCTGGGAGTTAAGAAACCTGGACTTCAGTTCCGTGTGTCCTTAGGAAAAATGACCCAGGCTCCCTAGGCCTCAGTGTTCCCACACAAAGTGGGAAAAACAATATGTTTCCTCACGGTGTTGCTATGGCAACAGAGCATGCCTCCTGATGTACAGTTCGTTCACTGTAGATAGATGATAGCTGTGATTCTCCAGAGCTTGCTGTTTCTGTGGTCCTTCTCAGTTCATAAACAACTTAGGTGCTCATCACTTCATTCATCCTCACACTCCTCTGCGAAGTGGTGAAGGTTCCATTATTAATATCACACTACTTCACAGAAAGTGGAGACCAGTGCTGAGAGCAATTCACCGACTGATCCACACAACTCAGTGAACATACAAGTCTAGAGCCTAAGATCTGGGCTTTTCTTTCATATCCTTGTTGGTTCCCTTCATTCAGTCCATACATATTTCTGGGCTCTGTGCCTTTACCACAGTGTCTTAGTTACTTTCTCATCACTGGAACACACTACCTCAACAGAGGAACATGGCAGAGAGGAACTATGGCATGGCAGTGAGGAAAGGGGGGTGGGTCAAGGACAAAAGAGAGAGATGGACCCTTCATAGCCACTTCCCCAGTGACCAACCTCCTCCAACCAGGCTCTACCTTCCAACATTACATTTAGCTACAAATTCCTAAGTGGATTCATCCACTATGAGGATCATGGCTCCATGATCCAATTACCTTCCTGAGGTACACGCATGAGTATGTGAGGCTTTTTCAGATATAAACCATGACAAATGGAAAGAAAATAAGACTCAGTCCTAGCCTTGGAAGATATTAGATATAAGTTGGAGAAAATACTGCTGTAGTCTTCTGGACTCAAATAATTAGAATATGGCATGATCACTAATCCCAGGAGATCTCTTTCAGACCCCATACAGAATATCAAAGAAGAGCAGACTTGATCTGGCTCATGCCAGAGACCTTGCCCAGATAGATCACTCTTTGCCATCATAAAATAAATATGTTTATAAAAATTCAAAAATCTTGGTAGAAACATCTTTTCAGAAAGCAAAAGATAAAGAGACAATTGAGCTTCTCAGAAGTTATTTCTTCCTTCTTAAATGGAGTCTGTAGTATGTTCATATCACTTGAGTTTTCAAAAGGAAAATAATTACCTTCATGGGTCTTGGGTGCACAAGAAGGTCCCAGGACAAAGATGAGTAACTTCTGAGGTACAGGTGACCTGGGGAGTTTCCCAGACCAGGCGGACCTTGTGCTATGGTGAGCGGAAGGATAGGCCGCATGAGTCAAGAGACCTAAGCCTCAGCTGTGGCTCCGTGAAGCACCAGTTCTCACAAGTCATCTTCCTTCTCTTGGCCTCAATGGCTCTGTCAGATAAGTCCTTGGATCATCTCAAAGGGCTTTTGCAGCACTAGTGTAGCAAACCTTGACATTCAAGAATATCTCCAATATCTGCTACTTCATAATGGACCTCTCATCCAGAAGTATCATTTGTGAATTGCACTTGAGGACATGCTTGGGAAGATAAAGGATTTAGGATGGGAAACAGTAGGTCACTGCCTGTTTTTCTGTAATCTCTTTACAGGGTTCTTCTGCCATGAGCTCCTTCTCAATCAGATTAAGTTAATGATGTCAGTTTGATTTGTCTCCATATAATGTTATATACAATGAATGCATTTTCATATCTGAAATTATCTATGAAAAATTCCTACAGATTAAAATACAAGTTGTGCTGTGCATATGACCAGAGTTAGCATGTGTTTTTATAAGTGTTCCAATGTGAACACCAATCTAACTCTTTTTTTTCTTCCCTCTCCTCCCCTATTTTTATCTTCCCTACTCCATGTCTATCTACACTAGAAGGAACCTGATCTTGTAGTTAAATATCACCAACATGTTCAATAACATATGCTATAATTAATAAATCCTGGGTCTTATCCATGGCTTCTCAGCTCAAAAGATTGAGTTACAGCCATCTCCAGGGATAGCTGCCTCCAGTCATCTCTCAAGTATTGTTGCATCTTTTTCCAAGGCCATATTCATCTCCCTTTGTGGGTGCTTCAAATGCATTCTTTGATCTACACTGTTCCAAACAACTATCTCTTGTAAAGAGAAAATCTCATCTCAAGGGCTAATGCTATTCACGTCTATAATTTTCCTCTCCTTGTGTGTTAAGGCATGCGTCTAGATGACCCCCAAAGCCTCATGCAGCTGAATCCAGAGGTGTGATGCTGGGATAAGGGCATGTGATTACTGAACTAGTTCACTGACTTGTTTGGCACCACCCCAATCCCTGTAGTCAGGAGAAAACAAAACAGAAAGATGTTATTAAAGTCCCTTGTTGCTTTGGCTACTGTGTGGGCACCATGAACTGTTCCTCCTCTGTGGAGTCACTCTGCCATGTACCACTCAGCCTGGGAGCCAGCTGATTGCAGACTGAAACCTCTACAGATGATGAGCTAAATAAACCCTTTCCCCTTTCTCCCTTTCTCCCTTTCTTCCTGTTGGGTATTTTGTCTCAGCAATGAGAGAAAAGTAATTAGGACATTATACTATGGATATTTCCCCAGCATAATCTTTGTAGCCAATTCCAACAATGATACAGCCTTGTCCAGATAGACTGTATGATCTCCAGCCCAGAAGAGAAACTTTCATAACTCTTCCCTTTGACAAGCACCTTTTCTTTCCCTACTTTCCTCTGTCCATTGTTCTTGATTTCTTTTCCTTTCCATTTCCCTTGATTTTTGCAATTTCAATGTTTGTAAGGGTGCTGGAGATTGAATCTAGGGTCTCATGCCAGCACACACTCCACCACTGAGCTCCACTCCTAGCCCCTTGGCAATCCACTGCTTTCAAAATAGTTCTATTTTCAGTTTTGCTCTGTATGTGTGTCCAACTAGTATCATAATTGGCAGCACTGACCTAATAGCTCACACCTGATAGCACATATTATGTGCCAAGTACAGTGCTAAGCATTTCTTTTCATGATCCTGCATGTTCCTTGACAAATTGCTATGAAGAGATGCTATTAATATCCCTGTCCTGTAGATGAAGTGAGTGAGACAGACTTTACAAAGTTTACATAACTTGCCCAAGGTTATAAAGAACTAAAGAACCATGATTTAAAATCATATTTGTGGGCTGGGGATTTAGCTCAGTGGTTCCGGCACCTGTCTTGCAAGCACAAGGACCAGGTTCGATCCCTGGTAACCACATATACAATACTGGGCGTGGAGACTGATGGCCAGCAGCAATCAGTACCACATACCACAGTGCCGGGCGTGGTGGCTCACGCCTGTAATCCCAGCAGTTGAGAGGCAGAGGCAAGAGGATTGCTGTGATGTGAGTTTGAGGCTGAGCTCAGGGCCAGCCTGAACTACAAAGCGAGACCCTGTCTCAAAAAAAAAAAATCATATTTGTCTAGACACCAAAGCTCATTTACATAGCCATTATACTACACAGTCTCAATTACTGTCATATCACATGGTCTGGGAAATGTAGACCCTAATATCATAGTTTAGATTTATCACTGATCTGAATGGGCATTTTCAGTTAAACTAGAGAAATTTTCTGAATGAAATCCAAAATGCCTGGAAGTCATCTTAATTAGAACCATGTGAAACCTACAAAAAGAGAACTATAAAATGTTACTGGGAAATATATAAAAGAGACTTGAATAAATCGGGAGATATGCCACGTTGCTGAGTTGGAAGACTGTGGTAAAGAAAAATCGATTCTCTGTTAAATTATTTATAATTTTAGTTGAATCCCAGTGAAAAAATGAACAAGCTCTCCTTTGGAAACTGACAAAATAATCCCAAAATTTAGTTGGAAAAAAGTAGAAAATTACATAGAAAATTCTGTAGAAGATGAGTAATGAGCAGACGATATTTCAGGAGATGTGCTAGGAATGAGGTAAGGTAACATCTAAGAATTGATCTGCCTCTTGAAGTACTTGAAATCTACAGGGAGACACACATGAAAAAATAGCACAATCAAGTGTTATAGCTGCTATGACAGACACTTGAAAGAAGTAGAATACAAGGAAGGCAGTGGTCAATTATATCAAGATTGGAAGAGAAGCAACCCTTGATATAGTCTTGAATGATAAGTAGATTTCTCCCAGCTGTGCAGGAGATGGGCTTTAAAACCATTTCAGAAAAAAGAGAGTAATATAAGTGGACATCAACATGATGTCTCTCTCTCTCTCTCTCTCTCTCTCTCTCTCTCTCTCTGTGTGTGTGTGTGCACGTGCATGCACACACACACACACACACACACACACACACATACATGCACACAGGATATTGGTTGAGCATGAGACTTTAATTGGACCCATTGCAGCTTTATTAATGAGTCATAACATGGCAGGCCTCATTCTTTATTTGCTTGAAAATGAGACAAAGTGTTAAAAGCAGGCAATACTATAAAAAACATGCATTTTCAAGGGAACAGTGGCTCAAGAAAAAGGACATTAGGCTGGGGATTTATCCCAGTGGTTCCAGTGCCTGTCTTGCAAGTGCAAGGCCCTGGGTTCAATCCCTGGTAACCACATACAACAATGCTGGGTGTGGAGACTCACACCCATCAGCAGTCAGAGCCACATACCACAGTGCCTAGCATGGTGGGTGGCCCACGCCTGTAATCCCAGCACTTGGGAGGCAGAGGCAGGAGTATTGCTGAATTTGAGGCTGAGCTCAGGGCCAGCCTGAACTACAAAAGCAAGACCGTGGGCCGGGGATTTAGCTTAGTGGTTCCAGCACCTGTCTTGCAAGTGCAAGGACTGGGGTTTGATCCCCGGTAACCATATACCATACTGGGTATGGAGACTCACACCCAGCAGCAATCAGTACCACATACCACAGTGCCAGGCGTGGTGGTTCACGCCTGTAATCCCAGCACTTGGAAGGCAGAGGCAGGAGGATTGCTGTGATGTGAGTTTGAGGCTGAGCTCAGGGCCAGCCTGAACTACAAAGTGAGACCCTGTGTCAAAAAAAGAAAAGTGTAAAAAAAGAAAAAGGACATTAAAAGGCAATATCAGAGGGGACAAGAAGAGTAGGGAGCTGTCAAATCCACGTAGGGTAGACATGGAAAGAGTGATTTAAGGCATTAACATTGGGGTAACAGAAAGGTATACATCATACTTTAAAAACTATCACACACATTTTCAATGTGATATTTTGCAACTCTGGCAATATTGATGTTAAACAGACTTATGTATATTGATTTAATAACCACCTAAAAGTCAAATCAAATGAAAATGGTTAGGTCAACTATGATATATTCACTGGAGAGGTTATCATTCCTTGATGGCAAATGTACTTTTGGTTCTGAGCTCAGCCTCGAACTCACAGAAAACCTCCTACCTCTGCCTCCTGAGTATGGGGATTACAGGCATGAGTCACCACACCTGGCACTGTGGTATGTGGTTCTGATTGCTGGTGAGTGTGAGTCTCCATGCCCAGTATTGTTGTATGTGGTTACTGGGATCGAACCTGGGCCCTTGTGCTTGCAAGGCAGGTGCCGGAACCACTGAGCTAAATCCCCAGCCCATCAAATGTACTGACTGTCCCATACCTCTACCCAAGTAAGCATTTTCATTGGTTCCTTAAGAATGATTTCTGAGTTTTGAAGTAGATACAACTGGTTTTACTTTTATTATCCTAAAAGTTACATACCTACACATTACTATATACATTACTTTTTTACTTAATAATATATCTTGGATGTCCTTTCATGTCAGTAGATGGAATGACATGGAACTGTCTTTCTCTTAATTTTCTTGCCTGTAGAGTACTCTGTCATATTGGTAATGCTATGATTCATATAACAAGTCCATGAAATTTTGTCACATAATAGGATGTATCATTTGAAAGGTGATTATAGATACTGGATAAAGAATGAGACGGAAGAGAAAAGAGCTAGAGACAATTATCATTTTCTAATAAAAGAGGGTACTAGTTAACCCAGAAGACAGCAATTGAGATACAAAGGGAGTCAATATGAGACTCAGTGTGGTACAGAAAAGGTAAGAATTGGTGAAGTTTTTCATGTCAGATGTAAAGGAAGGGGGACATTGACGCACAACTCCTTTTGAGACTAAGGTACTGGTGGAGCATGCAGAAAAGGGAGAGACTGGAGGAGGCAGGTAAAAGAGAGAAGTCAAGAGCCCTGTGCTGAACTCTTAGCTGGGCTAGAGAGGCTGGGACTTATTGAAGGTAACACATCAAGTAGGCATCTGGCTTTGTGAGTACTAAAGACAGCATGGTGGGAGGCATCTGCATCTTCGCAGCGTTTAGTCACGATGGTGGGGAATACAAGCAAGAACAAGCAGGGTAAACTAGAGAAGCAAACTTCCACCTCAGTCACCAGATCACAGAAGTCATGTTGACAAAGGACACAGCACAAGTGGAAAGTGAATCAAAGGAAAATTAGGAGAGTGTGGCGACAGAGAAGCCAGAGGAACTATGTTTCAAGGAGGAAGTGGTTGACCATGTGGGCTGGTGCTGATATGTCAAAGCAGGTGGGAACAAAGAATAGTAGGCAAGTCTGGGTATGAAATTGTAAACACCCTAATTTTATAATAAACACACGTGTGTGTTCCCTAGACACCCCTCCACACACACAAATATGGTCACATGCACATACATTTGACTATTCATAGAAAATCATCATGCATAAAAAATAACTGGAAGGAAATATGCTAAAACATTACCAGTAAGTAACTAATTTTCAGAGGGTAGATTAGATGATCTCTCCTTTTGTCTCATTTTCCTTTACTTTCCCAGTCTGCTACCATGAGTACTGATTTCACAATGGAAAAATATATTAAAAATAAGAGATTTCTTAGCTGATCATGAAGTAGCCCAAATTCAAGGACAGAAATGTAATGTGACTGAGGACCTGCTGGAAGACAGTGCCAGCTGCTCCTGTAAGGGAGACAGCATGTGTACCCAGAGACAACATTCAGTAACAGGAGGATACTACAGGAATGGAATGTCTGGGCAGGGGAGGAGAGGCACGGTGTGTCCTAGCAAAGCCAAACCCTTCAGCAGACTGTACTTGCTAATCTTAAGTGTGCTGTTTCTTCTGCTGCTATAACTCGATGAAGATTCACACTGCCCTGGTTCTTTCTGAAACAGAATAAGCAGCTTAGGACAAATTATCTTCAACACAAACAAGATACGCTTAGAGGTCAACTGGATAGAGTGCCTACCAGGAACTGCCTGTACAATCTGCATTATCATAACTTTTTCCACTGTGACTCTCAACAACTTGATGAACCATCCCAAGGACATCATCCTGGAGGGAAATTCCCTGAGCTACTCACAAATGTCACCCCTGTTGGCTTCACAGACCACATAGCAGTCACTGTCTTGACCAATAGAAAAAAAAAAGTACCCCCTCAGGCATATATGGAAGCAGTACAGCTAATTCTGTCTCCAGATGGCCTTCACTGCATCGGGTTAGCACCCTGTCAAGGTGGAACCTTTCTATTCAGGCTCCTGCTTTGATTTCCCACAGCAGCAATTGCCAGATTTGATCAGTGCCTAGTTTATTTTGGCAGGACAAAACAGCCTACAGATCTCCATGCAAAACTCCGTCATTGCCAACATACCAAACTGTTATATGAATCGATGGCAAGACAAGCAGTGTGAGGGCTTACTTACTCCACCCTCCCCCATACCACCTTCACAGGTGCTATGCTAGAAACTGTCCTGATCACTCCAAGTGTGACTACATGTGCCGTGCTGAATGGCACCCCCTTCCCCAAAATGTTCACGACCTTACCACTGGAACCATGGCTATGTGACCTTATGAAAGGGGACACTTTGTCATCATAGGTTTTCTGCTATTAATTTTGATTTTTAAAAAACATTGTATTGTATGTTGTTTGCCTTGTTGGCTAAGGTTTTGGTATCTCCTTAAACAATGCACCTTGGAAAGAACCTCACCCAACCATGTTCCTGACCTCACACAGACTAAAAGGACTAATGATATTAAACTTGCTTCTAGTTTGTGAGCCCCTTACAAATGCAGACCTCAGTGAATACACCTCTGTACCCCAGCACCCAGCAAAAGATCCTGGAAGATAAAGGGCTCAAGTACATTTTACATTTGATTTTTCATGTGAATTAAAACATATATTTGAGATATTTTGATGAAAACTAAAGAATACATGTACCTCAGTATATAGAGAGACACACACATATACGTAGGTTAGGCACCCTTCATCTAAAAGTCTGAAGTCTGTTATCTCTCAAAAAGTCTTGGATTTTGGAGCATTTTGTATTTTAGATTCTCACCTATATCTATACATATAGAAATACATATGCATGGAGACACATAAGTGAATGCATGTATTTCCCCTGGCGAAGGCAACCAAGGTCATAACACCTAAAATCACTGACTTACATCTCGGCCAACCTGAGTGAATCAGAATCTTCTACCAGTTCCCTGTCTCTAAATTTCGTGAATCAGTTATGATTCCACTTCCCTATCTCTAATCTTAGAGTGTAGATAAACCCTCACTGAAAGGAGGGAAAATGTCCTTGACTTTGAGGGAGGGGGTTTGTATTATCATATGTGGTAAAAGTCAGTGTAATCCAAGAGACTTGTCTAGGTAGGAGGGCAATTTCAGATCTGTGCCAGATCTATCCAAAGCCAAGTTAGGGGCACAGACTGGCTACAGGGCTTTAGCGGCTTATGCCAGAAAAAGAGTAGAGGGAAGGTTTATGCTGAATAAACTAGCATGAGGTAGAAGTCAAGCCAGACACAGGTTTTTCAGACTGAATCTTTTCACACACTGTTTGATAAATTAAATAATGCTACCCGAAGATATTCTAATCTTACCACCTATGGTGTCAACATGTACAGTAAAACAGCACTCTGCCTATGTCATGAAGTTGAGGATCTTGACTTTAGATATGGTCACATGTAGTCTTATACAAGAGGGGCAGGGGAGGCCTTAGACATGAGAGGAGGAAAAGGGATTGTGCCCACAGGGGTAGACACTTGAGTGTCGTGCTCAGAAGCCAAAAAATGTCAGCAGCCACCAGCAGCTTGTTCTGGCTCAAAGAGGGAAGGAATTGATTCTCCTAGATCCCTTGCAGAAACTACACACCTGACAATTTCTTGATTTCTGTGCAACAACACTAATTTGTGCTACTGGCCTCTAAAACTGTGAGGGAATTAATTCCCGTTGTTTCAAGAAACCAAGTTTGTGGTTATTATCGGAGCCATGGGGACTTCATACCTAGGTTACCACTTCTATAATGGCGACCAGGGTATTTTCTCAACCTAAGTCATGAAAGGTAAGGTTCAATTCCTATTCTGCTGATTGGGCCAAGCTTTTCAGCACCTGACCCTTGATTTATTCATTTGAAAGTTTGGAATGATTATATCTGACTTGTAGGGACTTTTGAAATAGTAATTTCAATAATAGCAACTAAAGTTTGCTTGGGATTATACCATGCCAGGTGTTTGGCAGGCGTGCCCTCCTTCACTTCTCACATCTTCCCTCACAAGTAAGAGCTGTGATCCTTTCAGACCCTTGAAGAAATGGGGGCCCAGCCTCACACTGTGTGGCTCTTCCAAGGCCATGGAGCTACTAAGCTGACACCTGGGGCCACATTCTCTACTGACATCTCAGGCCTTGCAAGAAACAATAGAAGGCTAGAGGGGCATGAGAAGTGTGAACTGTGGTAAATCGAGGAGCGTGTGCATGGACATTTGGTCTATGAATTTGGAACTCAAATCTAGGAACAAAAACACAGAAATGAACACATTTGGGAATCAATCTCCTTAAAACTGGGACAGAAGTAAAGTCAAGTAGTTGTTTTCCATCCTTATGCTCTGCATTCTCCTAAGAGACCTCAACCAAAACAGCAAAGGAAAAGCAGCCCCGTTTCTGCAGACACAGACTTAAGCAACCCTGATTAGGAGACAACCTTACTTTGTGACTTTAGGTCATGCACACTCCATTGAATACATTTCCAAACATGACACTATTTCAATTTCTTACCAGTGTTTTTCGATCTACTGTTTTTTTCCCCATTTTTCTATTGTGTAATCTATAATTTCCTAGGATTGATCCAAGCTCCTGCTGGCTGTGTTCATTCATAGGAATCTTCCAACCCCAGGAGTTCACAGCAGCGGAACTACACACCGTTCATCTGTACTTCATTTCTTCACCTTGGTCTTCTCTCCCTAAACTACTTTCCAGACACTCTAGCTCACTGAATTCACACACGTGTTTCATTACACCGGAAGAGCACTTCAGGGCAGTTCAAAGGCTGCAGTTGAATATTAAACCCTAACTTGTAAATTCAAAATCTTCATCACTTTCCCACCATCTTCTAATAACTACAGGACAGGTTGGAACTGAATAGTCTCTACAGTTGGCTTAATGAAGTTTAGGAAAATAAGCTCATTAGTGCAGCTTTGGAAGACAGTTCCATTTCCTACAACGCAAGACAGGATTTTTACCATCTTTCAGGACTAAAATTAAAATCTTTTAGATTCCAGTAAGGTGCCAAGTCAGTGTGTGAAAATCCAGACTTGCTCCAATTGCTTATAAAATGCAATTGCCATCTTATCTGTCCTCACCATGGTACTGCAAAGGGCACCTCCCTGGGACTGTGAGCTGGGCACTGAGCTTCCTCTACTTTGGGTTTTAAGTGAATGATAATTAAGAAAAGAAAAGAAGGGCAGAAAATCGAACCCAGTGCTCCATAATAGCAAATCATACTCCTCTGCTTAGGTGACACTTACAGCATGTCTGCCACTTTACTGTTTTCTGTATGACTTATGGGGAAACGAGCCAAATTAGTACAAATCCTTAGTGACTGAAAGAACTGAATAGACTTATTTAAAATGTCGATACAGCCAGGTAGTCTTACTTGGGGGCAAATGATAATAGTTATACAGTCATATTTTGCATTTATGTCAAATGTAAGATCTTTTGAAAGCTTTTTCATGCTTCCTTTTCTTTGAAGGGATAAAAAGCAAAACAGCAATCCTGCACTTGTTTCAAATCCTGGGCAAATATATCAAAAGGCTCCCACCTCACACTTGTATGGCTCATCTCTCCCACCATATCCAACTCACAGCCTTGTTAGATCCTGTCCTCAATATTTCAGCATTCTTTTCGCTGTAAGATGTTTTTGCATTTGGTATGAACAACAGATGTCCTTCTGGAGAAAAGTCCAATAAATCCAGAAAGAATCAGGACTGATATACTTGTGGCCCAAGAATGAATGTCAGACCTTCCCCAGGATGAGCAGTTGAGAGCTGTCCTCATAAGATTCAGCACAGGAACAAGAACATCGTACTTGAACTCTTCTCCCCGCCTCAGTCCCCATTTCCATTCCCCAGCTAGAAGCGATGGTAACCATGGAGCAGAACCTGTATCAGGAGACTAAGGACAGTGTGTTGAAAAGATTGTATCATCCTCAGCTGTGTAATACATTAAGCATTTTATTAAATAAACTGGAAAGAACTAGAGTCACAGTTTAAAGTTGGAAAATAGCCTCGGGACTTGTGGCTCCAGATGACCGATAGATTTCCTGTTTAGTTCCTGCCCTTCTCAGCCCCAGTCAAATCACAGTCAAGCTAAACTCATGTGCAGCATGATATATGTATTGGGACCAAACTCCCTGGCGCCATTCAAAATACATATGAGAGAAGGCTTAAGGAAGGTTAGATTAGAATGTAATATGTATATAGAGAAACTTTCAAAGTGAAGAAAGATGGGAATCCTTAGAAGAAACTCAACAAAAACAGGCTCCCAGAGTGGTAAATAAAAAGGAAAATGGCCCATGTCTACTCTTGTTGAATTTTTTGTATATGAAAGATAAACCGAACTCTCAGTTGCCTCTAGATCACTAACTACTCCTGCTTGGTATCAGGTGCTGGGTTCTCACCTCAGTGGGTTCTGAACAGTGAAGTGACTCAACCCTCAGTTCCTGTTTCATGTCTGTTTTGTATTTCTTCTTCAGTGGAATCACCCATTGTGCATCATACTGAATTTACATACTACTTTTAGCTTGGGGAGTTTTACCTTTATATCTTCATTCTAGATTGCCCTCCTGAATGTAGATTGCCGTATCCAACTGCCAATTTTGACATCTCAATATTAATATACAAAATGAAGCTTCTCTCTCATATCTCACCAATCCTACCTACAGGAAAACACTCCCCTATAAACTTTACTCATATTCCTTAATTGCACTAAATTTTCAGTGCCTCAATAAAAAATGTATGGATTAATTACCAACTGAGTTCTTTCCCCCATACTGCACATGCAGAAAATCCTGTTGGCTCTGACTCAAATATATCCAATTATACCAGCAGGCTTTGTTCAGAACCCAGTGATGCTTTCATATGTCCCTCACAGTAAAAGTGCAAGTCTATTCCAACCAATCGTCACCTTCACAACCTGCCTATAGCCTGCCTGGCTTCATTTTCTGCTACTCTATTCGTAAATTTCCCTGTTCCAATTGGTGTTCACATTTCCTAGAGCACACTAGGTAGGCTCTAAACTTGGGGCTTTTGGTGACTACTTATTTTCCTTGGAAATCTCTCATGAGATATTGGCATGATTTATTCTCAGCATTCTTTCAAAACTTTACTCAAAAGTCATTTACCTAATTAGCCCTTCTTCAATCACGCCATCTAACAGTGTAATCCCCCCCACCATTTCTTATTCCTTCATTGTTTATTTCTCCTCCCAGGATCTGTCACCATCATATAGACCACATATTTTACAGACTTATCTCGCTTACTGTCCTCATCTACCAGAAGACAAGCTTCATGTGGTCGAGAGCTTTGCCTACTAAAGAAAGAGAAACATTTTGATGGTTTGCTATAAATCCTGGAACTCAAATACTGTCTGTCATATAATAGATAACTTATGGACATTTGCATAACAAGTGAAGGAAGAAAAATCTTCCTGATATAACATCAGTTATATCAGTAACATCTCAAGGATTCAGGATCAGATTGATGTTATTCTTTTTATTCAAACTGTAAAGCACAGTGTCTCAAGGTTCAATAGAAAATGATTTTGAAGCTAAAATTTTGTACCTAGAAAAAATAATCAACTTAGAGTAAAAGATAAAGCCAATTTTTTTTTTTACCTTAAAAAGACTCAGAAATCCCACCTTTCATTCACCTTAACTTGGGAAAACTATTCAAAGATGCATTTTAAAATGGGGAATAAAAATATATCCCCGAATGATAGACTGTAGTCAGTTCCATCTGAACAGGAATCTAAAGGGATTGTTGAAAAATATCTTCAAGAATGAAAAAAATATTCATACCACAAACTATATATGTAAGAACTTTGAAGTTCTTAATGATTAAGTGGTGACAAATATCTCTCGTGTGGAGACAGGGAAAGAGAAGGAAGGAAGGAAGAAAGGGAGGGAGGAAGAGATAAATAAAGTCAACTAGAAACAGTGGTTTAAAAAAACTATTACATAAAACAAAAGATCTATGGCCAAATATGTAGCAAGTAAATGTGGGTTTTTTAAATAATTAAAAAGAGTATAAAGACCATCTATTTGTCCTTCTTAAGTCATGATTCTTAAATGAATTACATTTTTTTCTCAAAATATATTCTTTAACAAATATTTGTTGACCACTTATTATATACTGAACACTGCCCCAGGTGCTCAGGGGATATATGACCATGAATGAAAACAGAATAAGATCTGTCCTGGTGGAGCTAACAGTCCAATATCGGATGTCTTAGTTACTTTTCTTGTTGCTGAGACAAAATACCAAACACCTCAAGTTAAATGAGGAAAGATTTCTTTGGCTCACAGTTCACAGAGGTTTCAGTCCATAGTCAGCTGGCTCCGAGGCAGGACAGCACCACAGAGGAGAAATAGTTGATGGTAACCAAGGAGAAGAGAGCAAGCAAGGGACTTTAGTAAGTTCTTTTTTTGCCCCTTTTATATTATACATAGGCTACTGAGGATTTGAGCAATGCCAAACCAATCAATGGACTGATTTAGTAGTCACATACCCTTCATGTTGGCACCCTTGACTCTAGCATTGTACCATGATTCAGTGATATACTCTAGGTCCAGCCACCACTGGAAAAGCCCCACCTATGACTGCATGAAGCTTTGTGAGGGACATCTAGGCATAAGCCACTAGGACATGGCATGAATGATGAATGGAAATTGTGGTCAGAAAGGTTTGTTGAGGAGCAAACTATATGGAGCCTTGTTAGGAGATACAAAGATTTTGTTTCCCCTTTTCATCCTAAATGCTACTCAGCCACCAGCAAGTTTTCAGGAGGTAAGTGACATGATCTGGTTTCTGCATTGAAAGCATCACATTGACTACTTTCTGAAGAATGAATTGAGGATATGAAGTCAACAATAGAAATAGGGAACCAGTTAGGTACTTGCTAGAGTATAGTAGAAGAGACTATCATGGTTTGTCTGAGGGTGACATTAGGAAAACTGATACTTGATCAATTCAGCCCATGTTTTGGAAGGAGAGACTGTAGGATATGATACATGAAGATAGAGTAGCGAGGGAGAGACACAAAGAATTAGATGACTTGTAGTTTGTGGGTTGGAATGACTGATGAGCAGTGGTGCCATTCGCTAGAAGAAGGGAGAAAGGGATTTGCAGGCTGGAAAGTAAAAGCTGTTTTGTACAGATTAAGTTTGTGATATCGGGCCGGGGAGTTAGCTCAGTGGTTCCGGCGCCTGTCCTGCAAGCACAAGGACCCGGGTTCGATCCCCAGTGACCACATACCATACTGGGTGTGGAGACCCACACCCAGCAGCAACCAGTACCACATACCACAGTGCCGGGCGTGGTGGCTCACGCCTGTCATCCCAGCACTCGGGAGGCAGAGGCAGGAGGATTGTGATGTGAGTTGGAGGCTGAGCTCAGGGCCAGCCTGAACTACAAAGCGAGACCCTGTCTCAAAAAAAAAAACCTTAAAAAAAAAGTTTGTGATATCATATTAACATGCACAGGTGTCAAGAGAAGTGGCAATTTGGGATTCTGTTTGGGAATTGTTCAGTGATATTTTAAACCATGAGTTCTTTGACATAACTTTGTTCTGTCATGAAAAACTTACACATATCTATGTATGACTATTTTTTTATTTTCAGAATCAAACTATAGACAGGCACAGAAAATATAATGTCATTAAATTCAGCCATAAAAACTTGCCAATATTTGACTATTTTGATCTACTAATATGACAACTTCATATGGTTCAATTTGGTAGTTACAGAACACATTGTAAGTGCTACAAATTTCAACGACATAAAAATGACAGAGACAAGAGTCAGGATGCAGACGGGGAGAAGGAGAGGTAGGGGTGTGTGTGTGTATGTGTTACTTTTCTTCATTTACAAGGTAGGGAGCAAATAAATAGTGTCAAAACTTGATGAAACAAGAAATAGAGTTGAATATACATTGTTCAAATTTGAAAATGAAATCACTAGAGTAGATTTCTAAAATAATATAGTGCTGGTTCTCTGCTGCACAGTAGGGTGACGACAGTCAACAATGATGTACTATACACTTTAAAATTACTAGAAGAAAGGCTTTTATTTGAAAGTTCTTTCCGAAAAATAATAATAAATATATGAGATGATGGATATGTAAGTTACTTTGGTTTGATAATTACACATTGTATACATGTATCATTATGTAACAATTAAAAATAAGTAAAATTGTCCAAGAATAATAAAACAGAATCAAGAAGTACAAGGAAGATGAGATATGGAAGATAGTGTAGTTTTCTAGGTTCCTAATCTATCTTAATGACAGAAAATATCATCAATATATGCTACCTAAGGTTGACTAATTGGAAATAGTGTTCAAGTACTTAGTATTAAAAAGATATTTCCATAATCATAAACACAGGTAAAGCTAACTCATCCGGGAAATGGGACTGGAGAAGTAGAAGAGATACTTTTACTTGTTTGATATTAAGTAATTAGATTTTGTAACAATGGTAGTAATAATAATAAAGAAAAGACAGTAACAGATATCCCTGGTGAGTTCCATCCTCTCTGAAATGACAGGGTGAATTGGTAGCTTGCTGTCTCTGGCCAGTTGTGTTAACAGTCTCTCCAACATAACCCTTTCATTCTCTCCACTGAAGTACACGAACATCACCCAGTGTTTGTCCCAACATGGATGTCCTTATCTGAAGACCTGGCCTACTGCACTCAACAGAGCTCAAGATATCTCTTGTCCCTCAGAAAATAGATAAGAATCTAACAAAGTTTCCTATAGTACTTACCAATTACCACTGTAAACCAGGTGACCTCTGAGCGGGGTGGTCTGTGGTTAAAGGTGAAATTGGTGAATACCCAAAGGAAGTTTGTGCTCAATGATTTCTAAACATACTTGTTACAAACTTCATGTTACCAAACCTTAAACCAAACTTAACGGAAGAGTTAGTTCAGTTCCTCAATGTCGGTTATGGGACAGCTCCGCCTGCCTCTAATGATCGTGAAGAGCATTATGAAACCCTATTTCTCTACCCCTAAATAACTTGTTTATGTGGATATGAAATATAAAAACTATATTTGATTTATTGCTTTTATTCAGAGAAATGAAGCTTGAATGGGAGAATATTAAAATAAAAAATTGAGCACTGGAATACAAGGAAGCTGGGCATCCATGGGTCCTGAAAAGGATTTGCATGTGCAGATAATGGACGTGCGTGTGCAGGAAACCACGCTGCCAGGCTCTCCACCCTGGGAAGATTCCCATCGGACTTCCCAGCATTTACATCATACAGGAGCTGCTTCAGCAAATTCTCTATGCTCTTAAGGACATATCTTTGCTTTTCACAGTGAACTTTCTGTTTTGTTATAGACAAAACAGAAGCTTGACGATGTTGAGATCTGCTAATGTGGTCCATATATCACAGGAGATAATGAAAAACCAGGCACCCTTTCTCTTGTAGTGAAGAACTGCCTCTCTCTCTTGACAACAGTGGTGCTTATCTCCATGTTTCCCGTTTAGTTTCACCACAGCAGATTAAAAAAAAAAAAAAAAAAAAACCTCATTAAACTGGAAAATCTGGTTACAGTCAACCTCTCGCCCCAAGGAAACTCAACCACTGAAAGATCAAAAAAGAAGCACTGATATCCAGTCCTTTCTTGTGAGTTTTCAAAACCGTGTCATCAGTTTTAATATCAGCATCTCCTCTGACCTAAGAAGATATTTTTTCAGTTGCTCCTATACCAATATATCAGTGGGCAGAGCAACTTCAGTGAATGCAATAGTGATAAAGCTGACTGGATCCAAGCAAGTTTTCCACTACCTCTTTTTTTAAGGTGTTTTGTTTTGCTTTGCTTTGTTGTGGTAGTAGTGATTTTTTTGTTTGCTTTGTTGTTGTTGTTTGGTATAGAGGACAGAGTTCAAGACCTTGTACTTGAGAGGCAGGCACAGTGCCACTGAGCTACATCCCCACCCAGGCCCCTCCTTGTTTTCTCAATACTAAAATATTCTCAAACTCATTTTATAGATTCCTTAGGCTGTGAATTCTGTTTCTCAGAATGCTTGGAAAGACTGGCAGGAAAACAAAGGTGGGTACATTACGTCCACTGGGTGTGGAACCAGATTTGCTTTTCCTGTCCCCTCTTGGTCTCATACCCATGTTTAGTTGGTGCTTGATGTTTCTCACTTTACAGAGAGCAGTTCTGATACCTCATCTCCATAGTTTTCAATTAATTGCAAGACTTAAATCTGGACGTGATAAGCAAATCTATCCACAGCATCTGAGTCTAGAGTAATTCATCTGAAGTCTTAATCACCAAAATAATGTTTCTCAGAGTCAGTCGGGCTTGAGACCCAAGGAGTCTGAGGTAGGAGTAGGCTTTTAACTGATACCTCCTGTTAAAAAGGGAACCAGGCCAGTGCATTAGTGAGCTGTGAGTGCCAGGCCCCTGGTGAGACACTGAGCTCTGAAGACAGTGTCATTGCACAAATGGCTTTAAAAACACGTATTTGGAAAAGCATCAAAATGTTTTAGTCACTTGATTATAGCAAAGCGAAGTCATTTTATAGCCCTAATAGAGAAAGAAGAGAGCAGCAAGTCAAACGAAGATCGGCTCTGAGCACAGATGCAAGCAGAAAGCAAACACCACTGGTAGGGGCTGGCAATGGCTCTCACACAATGCCAATAGCTATGCACAGCTGGACATCATCTCCTCCACTGCTCAGGGCCCCACACTATTGATTCCAACACTATTCCTCCAATTAACTGCTTGTGACATTTGCCATTTTTCCTCTTAGAAAGGGATAGCCAACCAAACCTCATAAGGTTTATAGAGATGGGGAGACATAAAAGCATATTTTAGTGAAAAAGTTGCAGTGTATACTCAAGGGTGAAGGGAGGGGAAAAGATAGCAGAAAACAGTGTATCTCTGTTTTGTTCTTTCTGGAGATAGAATTTTAGAACACTATGTGTTCTCTAACTATAACTTTCAACAAGGACAATCTATCTTTGGAGTAAAATAACATTCTGAGTGTTTGGCTAACCCAGGGTTTAGCAATGTAGAATTGCAGCAGTCAATAGCAAGAAAAATCAATCTCTTGAAATTTGAACACACACACACACACGTACGTGTTCACACACAATGCAATAGAGCTCTGTCCATTATATGAGCTGAAACATTTCAATCTAAATTAAATCCAATTAGAGATAATCATAGTGGATCATATTAAACTAACTCTTAGACAAAGAAGATTATAATTTTAAATGGCTCCATAAAGCACTAATGAAAAAAATCATTTATTTCAATTAAGTAGGCCAATAACCAATACCTAAAGGTCAGTGAAAAACTGCCAAGGTGGCGATTTCTCTCCTTTTCCTGAACCCTGGCTGAGCCATTAGAGCTCCAGGTTCTGAAGCGAGATCTGCCTGTGATAGGATTGAGTGTGAAGCTGTCTATCATGCTAGACTGAGTGATCACAGAACTTAGTAATGACAGGAGTGATTACCTCTCGGGATGGATGTAATGCTGCATTTTGGGACTTAGGTGCATAACTACTTTTCTGTTATTACATCTCTCTTTTGTACCTGATGTATTCTAGTCAATGGTTCTGTAATTTCCCAGAAATCTTCAGCTTCAGTAAGAAGCCCTCCTAATGACTGCCTAACATCTCCCTTTGCTCTGTGGAAATAAGAGCTACCAAGTCCAGACAAAAGCCATTTTGTCTTTTACTCTTCAGCTGCCTACTTAAGGGGAAGGAAATTAATACAAATTTCCCCTTTGTGTTAGTTATTTCTGAAAGTTGCCACAAACTGCTCACTTATAAGGTCTGCAGAGCTGAAGTACTTTTGACCAACTAGCAGGTAGATATTAACATCTTGACTCTAGCCTAATTCTAGAGACCGGGTTTCTAGTGTGAAATGCTATCTTCACTCTAGCTTGCTGGTAATGTGACTTTAGCCGTGTTATTTCACTCGTCTGCTTATTAGTTCTACCAACTGAGAAGCCAATGCATTTTCTAGGACTCCTTTAAGGTAGCCAGAGGGCAGTTGCTGCAGAGTGGGGAACAGCTGATGGGACCACAGCAGCTCTGCTTTCATCCACAGATATAATGGACTTTCATACAAGATTTCATTTTAGGAAGAACTTTGCTGCTAAAAATTTTAAACTTGAGCCCTTAGGGTCTCAAGTCCTATGACTGAGTAAATCTGTAACTCCAACAGAAGAATCAAGACAGGCAAATATGGGGAAAATAGCAACTCATAAATTAGGAGAGGTCTTCCCCAATGAATGAACACACACGTGTGTGTGTGTGTGTGTGTGTGTGTGTCTGTCTGTCTGTCTGTCTGTGTCTGTGTGTGTCTGTGTGCATTTGGATCTAAATGTCCCCCCAAAGCCTCATCTGTCTTTTTTAGACATGACTGAATCTAGAGGTGTGGTGCTGGGATTAAGGGCATGTGAGTACTGAGTTTGTGCAGTGGTTGGTTTGGCACCTTAATCCTGGTAGTCTGGATGAGAAAGAAGGGGCAAAACGATGCTGCTGTTAAGGTTCTCTTCTTGCTTCTGCTGCCTTCCCCTGCCATGAAATGTGGCCCTTCTGTGAATCAAATATGCTGCCCTCCCTTGGAGCCAGCCCATTTACTGACTGAAACCTCTACAAACTGTAAGCTCAATAAACTTTTCCCCTTTAACTTTGCATGTCAGGTGTTTTGTCTCAGCAATAAGAAAAGTAACTAAGACATATGTGGACTGTTGTGTGTGTGTGTGTGTGTGCGTGCGCGTGTGCGTGTGTGTGCGTATACACCATAGTTAGGTTGCTTTCAGTTGACTCAAGTAACTAACAAGGACACTTTACTCTGAAGAAGCTGAAACCTCTGGTATTCTTCCTTACCAATATCGTCAACTCTTCATCAATTGGCCTGCATTTTTTACCTCTTATTCACACTTTAAAAAAAAAAAAAAAGAAATCGTAGATATGTGTTACTTTTTAATGACTACATCTCTTTTCTTTGCTTTTTAAAGCAGAAAACACAGAATTTGAATGGTAATAGTGAGAACTGTGTTTGGGTGGTGTCATTATTGCTGGTGTTGAAAAAGAGCTTCAAGGAGGACATTTCTATATGACCAAGAAATTCCAGCTAAACCATTTCATTGCTTAGGGATCCTCCATTAATTCTGAGGGAAATCTAAAAGGCATTCACCTTAAAAAGAGTCTACCTCAGCAGTATTTTATCTTCTAAATGAGGCAGGGTATTCACAAAGGCATTGTATTGTATTTATCTCTGTGAATTCACACACAAATATTCAGAAATGTATCTTCCTACTCGTTCATATTATTCCTTTAAAGTACTCAACATGCAACAGCTCTTGTACAGAAAGGCTTGATTAAGGCGTACTGTTCTCAGTGTAACTGTTAAAATAGCAGCTCATCCAGTGATCTGATGCAGAATGTAACAAGTTCCTGATAGAGCTCCGTTCCCTTCGAGAACAAGTGTTTTTTCATCACCCTCTTAGTCACCTAATTTGACTGAAATCTAAGATCTTAATGCATCAGTCTTGTTAATTCTCTTGCCAGTAGTAGGAAATTGAAGCAATAAACCACAACTTGTTTGTAGTGGTGTTAACATTATTAAGTAGTCAGCTAGCTGACAAGAGCCCCATTTTTCCATTAAACTTCAATAGCAGCTTCATGCATATTTAGCTCTTTGGCACTTTTCTTATTTTCCCCTGATGACTTGTTTGAAAAGTTGACCTCACATTCACTACACTCCACTTCACTTTTCGCATAATCAAAGTTATGACATATTGGCTTAGCAAATTGCTATTGTCTTTTTATTACTGTTTTTTAAACACCATTCAACTGTCTGTTCTCTGTAAGTTCATACATAGTAAATTTTTCTCAGCATGCTAGTTAATGGAACTGGACCTTGAAATTGCAGTAATGAACTTCTAAAGCTAGTATTTCATAATAGTAAGACATTTCAAAAATTCTGTATGATTTATTAATATTATTATTAAGACTTGCTGTAAGAGTCACTTATATTTTCATTTGACTGATTCTTTTTTTTTTTTTTTGAACCCTATGACTGAAATGGGCCCCTTACAACTTTGGTGTTAGAAACTTACTCCCAAGGCAGTAGTGTTGAGAAAGGGACCGTAATGGCAAATGTTTAGGTTGTGAGTTAAAGCCCACATGGACCATAGCCACTGTTAAAAAGGCTCATGTGTGTGAGTTGGCTTGCTTGTGCTTTTTCCCTTGAACATTTTGCCATGTTACAGCAAAGCAAGAAGGTCATCACCAAATTCCAATGCCTTCATTTTTGACATTACAGGCTCCAGAACTTAAAGCCAATAAATTTCTAGTAACTGTACTTTACAAAGCCTTAGGTATTCTGTTATATCATAAACCTGGCTAACAAAGTAATTCTTAAAAAAAAATTCCATTTTGAAAGGAATATTAATCTCCTGCCCATAATCCCCAGACCAAGGCCATTGGAGGTTAGTTGTAACCTTCCAGACTTGTGTTTTTGAAATTTTGAAGCTGATACTCATGATTTTTCTCCAAAAATTGGGTCCACTTCTTGCCTGCTCCATTTGTGCCAAGAGTTCTTTCATGTTAGTTAGCCTCTTTAAAAAAGTATTAGAGGGCCGGGGATTTAGCTCAGTGGTTCTGGCACCTGTCTTGCAAGTACAAGGACCCAGGTTCGATCGCCGGTAACCACATACCATACTGGATGTGGAGACTCATGCCCAGCAACAACCAGTACCACATACCACAGTGCCGGGCATGGTGGCTCACGCCTGGAATCCAAGCACTCGGGAGGCAGAGGCAGGAGGATTGCTATGATGTGAGTTTGAGGCTGAGCTCAGGGCCAGCCTGAACTACAAAAACAAGACCCTGTCTCAAAAAAAAAAAAATCTTAGAATAATCCTTGTTTATTCCATCCCCAGTGGCCAACAGTTTACCTAGTCAGTGAGCACTATTCATTCCCTCTTTGTAACCGTGTCTTCATTCTATGCCCAAAACTTTCTACTATAGTCAAGAAATTTATCATTTATTATTCAAAAGTAGACATACTAGTTCTGCTGGCTGTATTTGTCACATGCTATCATCAGCATTACACATTTATCTACCTAAAACACAATCGGTTGATCAGTATTTGTTGATCATATATTATGAGCAAAGTAATGTTCTATACTTTGGGCTAGCAGTGACAAACAAGATATGCTACTTCCTTCAGTCTCTTAATTTTTTGTGCTTATACTATAGCAGGGAATGTAGGTCTGAACATTTATCACTTGTCAAAAACTATGTACTTTGCTAGTAAGCTCACAGAATAAAATATGACAACTTCAGCAGTAAGGGATCTTCACAGTGCAACCCTCAACTACCTTTTTAGTTTATTGCATACTACTGTGTTATAAGAATTTTGTTTAAAATTTTTATTCATTATTCTTTAAATATATAAACATCATCTCACCAACTAAATCTGAAGCACCTTGAGGACACATAACTTTAAAATAAGCAGAATTCAGCCTGAAACTCATATTATGTTAGAAACCGAGCCACAAGTTGCAACTGTTCAGAATATAATTTGCATTATAGTCCATCATTCTGAGTGAGATGTTCCTGCTAGGTACTCCAAGGACACCATGGAGCCATCTCTGTCCCTGTACACTCATAACGGGTTGTAATTATCTGTAGCTCAAATGAAGTATTATTAGCACCTGGAAAAAAAGTATCTTTTCTTTTTGTTTTTGTTTACATGGAATCTAGTATACCACCCAAGACATAATCGTTTCTTAATAAAGTAGTAAATGACTAAAGGAATGAATGTTTACTGAAACACTTTCCTATGGTAAAATTCATGTTCCCACTGAGAAAGATGATAAATTGATCAGGTAAATACAGGTATCCATCCACATGAAAATCGGAATGGTTTCATCATGCACTTGGTTAGGACTAAGACAAAAAGAAGTTTGGAAAGGGAAAAGCAAAATGGTAGAGTAGAAGTGCCCTGTGATTGCCCTCCCACAATTTTAACATTGATTTTAACAACTACACATGAGTGAAAATATCCTTGCAAGAGCTAAGAAAATCAAGATATTACCATGCATGGTTGTAGAATAATAATAAGAGAAAAGGCATTAAAGAGTATACGAAGGACAGTTTCACACTGCCCATGTCCCTCAGCCTTCAATCCCTGGTAGCACAATACGATACTGAAAGAAGTCAGTGCTAGATTTTGCCTTAGATCTCAACAGTGGACACATTTCCAGAAAACTTATCTCTGAGAAGACTCCTGTGGCATCATACTCCAAGTTAATGCCTGTGACCTTAACCCTTAGAGGTGCCTTAGCACCAAGCGAGACCACACATTATAATATTCAGGCCTTTTATGGAAAACTCAATCTTTAGCGCATATTTCTATCAGGCTAATTCCAGAAGCCTCAGATTCTGGAGTTTTGCTGATAGCAGGCAGGCCTCACTCGGCCCTGACCATGTCATAGTCCTGCATTCCCTGCAGCTGGTTCACAATTTTAGCTCATTCCAGTACTGGGACGGCTGTGTACATTCTATATTTCTAGAAGCACCAGATCAGGTACAATTCCCATTGGATTCTGATATGCCTGGATGCCACATGTTCTGCAAGTGTTTTCCAGCAAAAGTCAGTGTAAGAAGACTGGAGTAAGTACCTACTTTGTACAATGTCCAGACACTGATGCACACACCAAGAACAACCAGGAAAACAGGACATCACCAAATAAGGAGGCAGAGACTTACACTAAAAAAACAGAAATACACAAACTTCCTGACAATTCAAAATAACTATGGAAGGAAGCCCAATAAGCCCCAGAACATAAGAAGAACCAATTTAACAAAATTTTTTAAATGGATCTACCTTGAGGACATCCTCATAAGTGAAATAAATAGGTGAGAGATGTGTAAATATCACATCTTTTCTCTGGTATGAGAAAATGAAGTTGTAAATGAGTTGTAATATGTAGTTGATATTGTGAAACAGAAAATATTTAAAAGACAAGAGGGTGCAGGAGTAAATAACAAGGCGAAAAAGAATGTGACAATAATAAAGAAAAAAGGAAACAAAGCTCATGTATATAGGGGGTGGGGGTTGCAGCACAGAGGGGAAAGGGGAAAAATTAGAATATAGTCATGTCATATTCTGGTACAAACTCTCAATGTTGAATGTGATGATGGTGTGTATTCATAATGTACCAATAAAGATTTGAATTTAAAAAAAAATTTTAAGTAACCAGAATGATAAATTTGATAGAGTTTGAAATAACAAGAAGAATCTGATAGAAACCCTGGATCTGAAAAATACAGTGAGAAGAATAAAAATATAATAGAGAATATCAAAGAGTTGATCAAGCAGAAGAGTCTGCAAGCCTGAAGGCAAGTTGTTAGAGAAGATATAATAGGAGAAAATACTAAAAAGATTGAAAGGAATTAATGAAGCTCGTGGGATTTATAGCAAAATATCAAAAGAGCAAATTTTTGAGTCTTGAGAGTTAAACAAATATCAGAGAAAAGTAAAGGATAAAAAGCTGATTTAAGGAAATAGTAGCCAAAAAACTTTCCAAATCTTAAAAATATCTAAGTATCCAGGTACACGAAGGTCAATAATACTCTACACAAATAAACCTACCACAAGACATGTTATAAGCAAATTGGCAAAAAGCAAAGACAAAGAGAGGATCCTAGTCATAGCAAGACAAAAAGAAACAAATAATATATAACTGTGCTCTAATAGTCTAGCAGCAGAATTCTCAGCAGAAATCATATGATCAGAAGAGGGTGAGATGATATATTCCCAGTGTTGATAAAAGAAATGGCCAACAAAGCATGCTGTGCTCAAAAAGCTTCAGAAATGAAGGAGAGAGAAAGACTTGTACACACAAATAGAAGTTTAAGGAGCTCTTCATTATGGGGTTTGTTTTACAAAAGGGGAGTGCTTCAGATTGAAAGAAAAGAGTGCTGGCTAGGCGTGGAGGCTTGCACCTATAATCTCAGCACTTGTGGGGCAGAGGAAGGAGAATTGCTGTGAGTTCAAGGCCCGCCTGGGCTACATCGTGAGCTCTGAGCCAGCCTGAACTAAAAAGTGAGACCTTGTCTCAAAAAAAAAAAAAAAAAGTGCTGATGAGAAACTCAAAAACATCTGCAAGTATAAAATAGACTAGAAAAAGTAAACAAATAGTCAAGGTCAAAATATTATAATGCTGCAATAGTGGCTTATAAATCATTTATATCTTCATTATGAAGGTTAACAGATAACAATACTAAAATAATAATCACTGTAGTAATACAAAATATTTTCCTAAACAACCATTAGATCAATGAAGATATTCACAGAGGAATTGCAAGATTTCTTGAAACAAAAGAAAATGGAAACAGAACATAACAAAACCATGGGTTATAGCAAGTGAACTTGTAAGGAAAAAAAATTATAGTAGTAAGTACTTATGTGAAAATGAAAGAAAGATCTTGAATGACCTCAAAGAAGTAGAAAATCAAGAATGCTCTAAGCCCAAAATTAGAAGGAAGGATATGATAATGGGCAGAACAGAGGAAAATAAAATAGAGAATGGAAAAACAATAGAAAAGATTAATGAAACTAATGATTGGTTTCTTGGCAAGACAAACAAAACTGACAAACCTTTCATTAGACTATCAGAAAATTAAAACTAAATTAAATAAAATCAAGAGTGAAAAATAAACATTACAACTTATACAGTAGAAATACAAATAATAACAAGAGATTTATTAACAATTTATGCCAGGAAGTGGGATAAAACAGAAGAAATGAGTGAATTTCTTGATCATTTATATTACTAAGATGGACACATGAAAAGATATATACAAAAGATAATGACAAATAATAAGTTTAAGTAAGTAATAAAATGTTTCCAAACAAGGAAAAGTCCAGGATCTGATGGTTTCACTGATAAATCCTATTAAACATTTAAATAACCAATATAAATTCTTCAAATCTCTTGTAAAATATTGAAGAAATGGAAATACTTCATAACACATTTTATGATGCTAGCCTCACTTTAATACCAAAGTCAAAGACTCTAAAAAAGCAAAACAAAACAACTATAAGCCAATATTCCTAATGAATATAGTTACAGATATCTTCAACAAAACGCTAAAAAATTGAAGTCAACAATACATTGAAAAGATCATTCGCCATGATTAAGCCAACAATTAACATTATGTTGAATGGGAAAAAGCTGAACACTTTCTATATAAGATCAAGAACAATGTAAGGATTATCTACTCTCACCATTTCTATTCAGTAAAAGTATTAGCGTTCTCCACCAAAGCAATTAGACAAGAGAACAAAATGAACAACATCCAAAATGAGAGATGTTAAATGTCCCTACTTGGAGCCAAAATTTTATATATATACATACATACACAGGAGGATATATTTAACATTGATATATATATATATATATATGGATATATATAAATATATATCCCTACAGTATCCACTAAAATCCAGAATTGGTGCAATTATTTCAGTAAAGTTAGAGGATATTTAATCAACAATGAAAAATCAGTGTTACTACACATCAACAGTGAACATTCTGAAAACCCCTCATTTGTAATAACTATAAAAATAATATATATAACATACATTTAACTGAGAAAAAGAAAGGCCTATATGACAGAAAACATAAAATATTGATAAAAAAGGAGATACAAATTCAAATGCACCTTGTGTTCAAGGACTAGAAAACTAATATCATTTAAAGTCTATTCTACCCAAAATGTTCTATAAATCTAGTAAGTATTAAAATTCCAATGATATTCTTTACAAAAATAGAGAAATCAATGTTAAAATGCATATGGAACCTCAAAAACCCTGAATCCCAAAGTAATCTTTAGCAAAAAAGAACAAGATGGACATATCATATAACCTGACTTCAAAATACATTAGAAATTTATAGTAATCAAACAACATGATGCCCATACATAAGACAGATTAATATTCCAATGGAAAGAATATAATTCTCCTAAATAAATTCTCTAATTTATAGCCACTTACTTTTTTATGGAAATGTCAAGACTATACAATAGGAAAGGACAACCTCTTTAATAAATGGTGTTGAGAAAACTGGATATCCATGTAGGAAGGAATGAATTAGATTCCCTTTTCATACAATATAAAAACTCAACTGAAAATTGAAGACTTAAATATAAAACATGAAACTATGAAACAGGTAGAGGAAATCAGAGAGAAAGCTCTTCACATGGATTTGGTAATAACACTTCGGAAATGTCTCCAGGTACATGGATAACAAAAGCAAAAATATACAAGCAAGATTATATCACATCATGAAGCTGCACAGCACAGGGAACATTCAACAGAGGAAAGAGACAACCCATACAATGGAAGAAAATATTTTCACATTTTACATCTGATAAATGATTAATAGCCATAGTTGTTAAGGAACAGAAACAGCTCAATAGCAAGAAAAATAACATGATTTAAAAATATACAAGAGTGCTGAGTAGACATTTGTCAAGAAAAAGCATACAAAAGGCAAAGAGACATATGAGAATCTGCGCAAAATCAATAATCAGTAGACAAATTCAAATCAAAGCTGCCATAAGAATGTTGAAAGGTAATTATCAAATACACAAAGATAATTGTTGGTGAAAATTTAGATATAAGGGAACCATCATACAATATTGTTAAAAATTTAAGTAGGTAGAACAACTGTCCTCACTAAAATTGAAAATAAATAGAACTACCATATGATTCAGCAAGCCCAGTCTTAGATAGATAGCCAAAAGAAATGAAGTCAATATGTCAAAGGAATATTTGCATTCCAACGTTCATGGCACCAGTATTCACAAGGACCAAGGAATGGAATAAACCTAAGTGGCCATAAATGTGTGCATACATAAAGAAAATATGGTAGATATACACAAGGGGATACTATTCAGTCATAAGAAGAGTAAAATCCTGTTATTTGTGGCAATGTGGATGAATCTAGAGGATGTCATGTTACATGAAACAAGCCAAGCATGGAAGATAAACACCACAAATGTTGATATCACAGAAACAATAACATGGTAGTTTCCAGGGGCTTGGGTGACTTGAAGTCGGATTGGGCAGACAATGGTCAGAGGATACAAAATTTCAGTTAGGCAGGAGCTATAAATTCAAGAAGTCTACTGTACAACATGGTGGCTATAGCTAAAAATACACTGAGTTTAAAAAATGCTGCGAGAATGGCTTACCAAAAAAGATAACTATGTGAGGTAAGCATATATTATTTAATTGTTCTACTGTATATTATACTTTGAAACATGTTATACAGAATAAATACAATTTTGTGTTGCTTTTAAAAATAAAAACAGGTTAGTATGCATGTTTCTTGAAAATATACATGCATTTCCTGTTTAATATCAGTACCCACATATATGTAAATATAGGTTTATATCTGTTATGACTTATACTACACAATAGGATTTATACTATACAATTGTCTAAATAATTACTGCTCCAAATAATAGCTCTTTCCATAGCATGGAAGCTATTCTTTTAAAAGAAAGAAATATGAACAAAAACCATAAGCTTTTCGAAGTCCCAAAAGGAGTTCCAAGGTTAGAGCCGGATGCTATTACCAGCCACCATATATCATTCAAATACAGCTTTTAAGGAGGAAACCATAACCCATCGGGATCAAGTGGAGGAATTTGCAATTCCTCAACTGTCTTTTGGAGTCTGGAACTCTAGTCTGTCCAACCCCATTAAATGTTCCCTATATCATAAACACGCAGGCATCTCAGCTAGGTAAAAACATGTACAGAACCTGATTTTTAATTGGACAGATGAACTAAATACTTCTTGGAAACTATTCTTTGAGTATTTAGCAGTTCCTAAGACTTAACAGGCTAAAGATGTTCTTCCTTATTCTAAGGTCCTGAATATATTTTCTGAACATTTAGCAGTTTCTAAAAGTTAATGGGCTAAAGGTTTTCTTCCTAATCCTGGGAGCCTGAACATTATCTTGGGGATTTCATCAAATGAATAATATAGCACTTATGTGCCGAACAACTTTCTTCCTAGGCAGCACAACTTAATTCCATCAATTTTTCCCACAAGTCAAATCATCAACACCTATATAATACCATTTCTTATTTCCATAAATTTTTAAAATAAGTTAAATGCTTCTATATTATCTAAGTTTATACTAAATATGTATTACTTTTATGATCAGAAAAACAAGTTATTTTCATTTTATAAAAAATAAAATAAATGATCAAAATACAATATAATGTTTTAAATGCACTATTAAGAGAACTATATAAATAGCTAAATTCATTAAAAGATAGGAAAGGATAAAGAATACATGAAGTATATCAAGAAGAAAATTGGTATACATACACATGCATGTATAAATATTTTTACATAAAAACACACACTCATATGTGTTATTATGCGACTTCCAAAGACAAGAATCAGGAGAAGAAGAAGATTAAGATGTGTTATGTACATGTACCAACTCGCCACCAGGAATGTAGTTATACACTGCAAACATGTACTAATAAAAAAATTAAAATTAAAAATAAATTACCTCACTTAAAAAAGTCAACACGAAGTACTAGAAGTTGCAGAAGATGTCTTGCAACAGTCACAGACTATGGGAAGCCTAACCAGATACTGGCTAGTACAACAAATGCATGCTAATATTTTTAAAAATATGCCAACAAAATGCTACAACTGTATTTAAATGATTAAATCTGTCTTCCAGGAAGATAGAGAGATGAGTAGGTTACTAGAATATATCTCTCCCAAATCACCTTTATTGCAGCTATGAAATTATCAGAAAGAAATGAACCTTGTTTGTGACCAAAAATGAAAATAATGGAGCAAGGACCTTCCACAATCATTTATGAATATATATCATCTCCCAAGTCACAATGAAAGAATGAGTCAAGAATACAGTTTTGACCCTACATAAAGTTGAATCATTGAAATAGAGAAACAAAACATCTCTAAAATACTTGGCAGAGAAAAATTACTACTTTAGAGTGCCTGACACAATATCTACCTACTAGAACCTGGTATTTCTGAGGCAGTAAATGGAACAAATGGATCAGAAATACCAATAATATTATAACAAGAAGTTTCCAGTTCAGAAAAATTATTACATTTAGGATAATGGAGATGTTTAGCATGGTCCATGTGACAGACAAAATTTTTAAACAAATATCAATGTAAGTCCATTGGTAAGTCATTATTTAAAAGACTCTATTAGTGTCTAAGCAACACACAAAATCCTCAGATTATGTATGATTTGTCCTCTTCAGCAAAAACCATTGCTATGTTTTAAATGTTTGTCCCCATCACACACACTCACATTGAGGCTTGGTCCCCAAGGCAACAGTGTTAAAAGGTGGTGGGGGGTTTAAAAGATGTTTGGGCTCAGGAGGGCAGGTTGGTTTTCATGTGGAAATGTGTTAGCTGTCTTGAGAGTTCAGTTCTTTTTGCCCCTTTGTACGTATATTCATTTCCCCTTCCACTTTTCCAAAATGCACAGAAGAAGCCAAGAAGAAGCAGGAAGCATGCTTTGAGACCACCAGAATAGTGAACCAAAATGATTCTCTTTTCTTTATAAATTACCCAGTCTTTAGTATTCTGGTACAGTAGCACAAAACAGACTAAGACAAACACCGAATGACAAAGAAGCAATGTCTACAGTGCACTGACAGAGAAAGCTCGTGAACTAATTTGTTACACTCAGACAGCTGTCTTTGACATTAAAAAAAAAAAAAAAAAAAACAACTGAACAGTATTCTGAGATCTTCAAGGTCTCAGATAATAACCCTTCAATAGGTGACCTAGATTCTAAAACATGAAAAGAAGGATACGCAGCCAGAGATGAGACCAGCAGGATAGCTTTGACTTTCTCTTTAGGACAAAGAAGAAGTAAATCTCATGGAAGGATTTTAAATGGGAGAGGACTAAGACAGTGAGTAGCAATTACCCAAACGAAGGGTGCTAGCTGACAGACAGAAGCAAAGCTACACGAGTGGTGTCTTATTTTGTTTGTAAAAGCTCACTCACTTACATGTGTAATGAATCAGGTCAACAATCATGCTGAAAGAAAGGATTTGGCAAGAAAAAGAACACAGTAAATAAAGGGGTTTTCTTACAAGGACCCCAACAGTCTAAAGGCAGTGTCATGAGAGTACACTGAAAATTCTGCAGTCAGAGGCCAGGATTTTTCTTCCTCTCTGTCCCTAGGATCTAGCATAGTGGCTTCCACAAAGCAGGAACTTAACATACATTTATGGAATATGAATAAAAAGGAGAATGCCAGAAATAGTTTGAACAGTTGAGATGTTATTGGAATTAATATGTTTTTACTTAAGGTAACTGGTCTGAAAGAAAATATTTATTTAAAGGAAGAAAATCTTGATACATTTATTTTTTTAAAAAGTAAAAGGAAATACTTTCATTTTATAATAACAACATGGAGGTGATAATTTTTCAACTAATGTACCAAATGTCAAATAATAGCCGCAGCAGGGAAAAGTGACCAAATTAATTTGTTGGGTTTAATTAATTTACTGTTTGTGAATACATTCCTAGTAAAAGAGCCAATCATTGTTTAATTAGGTCCTCCTGCCTTATAAGACGTCTTAAACCAAAAAAAAAAAAAAAAAAATGGCATGAGCCTGGCCTTATTATGTATGCCTTACTTGTGATTATCAAACTCACCTATGCAGTGAAGCAGCTACCATTGACTTAAGAGACTGTCTTCAGCACAGGCACCATGTCACTATCACAAGACAGAAAATTTACTATATTGCCAGCTGTTCTTTCTTGATTTAATTTTTACCCACTGCAAGTTCTCCTACAATTTTAAATATTTGCATTTGAGTAGCATACACAATAAACACCAAATTCCATTCTGTGATAGCTCCTTTCTTTCTACAAGAGGTTATTGAACACTCCCATCTGAACCAGGTGTTCAAAAAATAAGACACCATCATTACTAAGGAATAGACACCATTGTGGGTTATTTCACAAATGGGAGGGTCCTGCTGGGTCAGACAAATCATCTACCCAGTCTGCTACTTGGAGCTTTCTCAGTAATTTCCTAAAATGTGTGATATTTCATTGAAAACATGTACTAAGTTAAGCCTTTGATTTCAGTTACAGGCTACATCAAAAAAAGTTCTTTCAAAAAACCCTAGGCAACACTGACAAAGAATATACACCTTGTCTAAATAATGAAGGCCCACCAAACAGGTCTTGAGACCCCTCCATGGCTCAGCGCTGCTATCAAAGCACAACATCTGCTGTGTAGTAATGAGAGAATAGGGGCTCTTTTGCTTCTAGGCAACTTAAATCTCCTGAGCACTAAGCATACCACACATTTTCCACAGAGTGGTCATTGCCCTATAGGGAGAGTTCATGTATGTATACAGCACTAACCCTACGCAACTGCCTTCTCCCAATTTTATGTCTTCTTTTGACTGTGCCAGCAGCATACATTGAAGACGACAGTGCATTGAAGATGACAGTGCAGACACTGAGCTTGTTTGTAATTTTTGTCTTCCACTGCTGGTTAGGTCTGGATCCTGTGAGGGAATTCCCCACGCCAACGTTTAGTGCCGAGTGCCCAGAAAGTGTGTATATATTATTATGCTAGACTCAGTGTGAATTCAAGAGCAATAGGACATATTCCTTTCTTGGAGGAATTAAGAATCTGGATTCAAATGTCCTCAAAATATCTAATTCAGAGTCATTAACCTTGATGTAAAAGCCAAAATATTTGAGGTTATCTTTAGGTTGTGCCCTTGAGTATGAAAACTGAAGGCAGAAAGGAGAAAAACACTAGCAGACTGTCTTGGGAGTACTGAAAATACAGGAATCAAATATTTCTTACAGTAATTAGCAAGTCAGAATATTAAATACAGAATGCTTATAGAACTGAAGCAGTGCACGAGTGGGAAGAAGAAATTCAAGTATGAATCTTTCTCACGCAACTGTGGAAAAGCAGTTGCTAGTGGCACTGAAAGAGTTAAAAAGATCCTGGGAAAATTAATGAAGTGAGAACTAAATTAGTTAATGAAGTAAGCACCACAAAATTAACGAAGCAGGGACTAGTATTGCTCATTTTCAAAGAGTACCTCTGCACATGCAAATTTGGAGTCCAGTCTCCATATCTTTTGGGAACACAGCTACTATTACTCAAGACAGAACTGGCTAAAATATTACTGATGGAAATTGCTTTCAAATAAGATTGCTAAGCAACTCAGGTTCAGATCTCCTTGCCACAGATTTAGTTTCGTTTTGCTGAACAGCTTGCTATAAGATTGAATCAGAGCAAATGACCAAAAAATAATAGAAAGAGAAGCCCATGAGAAAAATATCTCTTGAGACTGAAGCAGCGCCCCTGGCAGAGGCCGGCCTCACATTGCTCTGCTCACCTGTGAAGAGCCCTTTCCCTGGCCGAAACTATGGCAAAGAACTAAAGTTGAGGCTTGTGCCACAGCTCAGTATTGAGTTGCTCACCTCTTTGACCTGTTCTTCCTGTAATCTTTTCAATAGTGCTCCCTTCTAAGGTTAATGGATTTGCCCTGTCCTATCTAGGAACCTCATAAGCTCCTACCTCCTTGTGAGGGAGCAGAAGTATAGGTGACTTTCAGCCATACTTGTCATTGTCTAACTGCTGTGATTGAGGTATAAGATGGCCCCAAATGTGTCATGTGTTCATCGTGGGGGATTTGCAAAGGTAACTCAATTGTGTAGGTGGTATAGCTTGACTTGCCATTAGGAGGCAGGGTCTTAGAAGCAGTGGGTCAGGAAGTAGTGATTCTTTTTCCTGTTTGCCATGATAAATGCAGTTTCTCTTCCATCAAAGCATCCTGCACTTGAGCCTAGGGACTACAGACTGAAATTTATACAAAATGTGAATTAAAATAAACCTCTAAATTGTGCTTGTCTGGTATTTGACCTACCGATGAGAAAAGTGAATGAGACACTTTCATGGTGTTTTATATATGCTACCACGTCTGCCCCATGGCCCTTTCCACAACAACTATGTTGGGTCATTTTGAAATTCCATTTTATGAATCCAGAAGTAGAGGTCTGGAGAGATGAAATGCCTTGCCCATGTACAGAGATCAAGGAAGTGACAGAGCCAGAATATGAAGGCAGATAAATGTGACTCCAGAAACCTATATAGATTTGTTATCATTTGTTTTAAATAAGCTTTTGTCTTTCAGAACAAGTTCAGATTTACACAAAGCTGCAAGGATGGCATGGAGGGTCCCTGTGTCCTTCCACTCCCATAATCTCATTTTCTAGGTACCCTGTTGTGAGATATTTCTCACAACTAGTGAACCAGTACAGACCCATTCCATGTAATTAAGAGAAGTTGGATTTCCATAGTTATCCCTGAAGTTCCTTTTCTGTCCCAGGATACCCATTCAAGACAGCACATCATACTCAGTGGTCATGGCTCCTCAAGCTCTCTTTCACTATGCCCGTTTCTCAGGCTCCCTTCTTCTTGGTGACTCTGGCCATTTGGAGGAGGACCACTGAGGCATTCCACAGGTGTCTCTGCATTGGGATTTTTCTGCTATATTTCTCCTGGGGACACTGGAGATAAAATGGGTTGTGAGGGGCCTTCACAATCACTTCAAGTGAGCACATTACTCACAGGGCTGGTCACTACTGATGGTGACGTGACTTTGGTTACCTGGTGGAGGTCATATTTGCCAGGTTTCTCCATCGTAAAGCTATTTTTATTTCCCCATTTGGAGAAGGAAATCATCATTCCCAGTCCACATTAAAGGAAGGGGGAGTTATGCTCACTTCCTTGAGAATGGTGTATATTATTCTGCTTGGGAGATTCATCTTTTCTCCACAATATATTTATTTATTTAACCATCCATTTAGATTTGAATCTTTATTAGTACATTTTATATATGCATCATGGTCACATTCAACATTAAGAAATTGTACTAGTACATGACACAATTTAATTCTCATTTTTTCCCATTCCCCTGCCTTCCCTACAACCCTCTCCCTATAAACGTAAGCTTTGTTTCCTTTCTTTACCAGCACATTTTTCTTTCCTCTCATTACTTCCCCTGCAGCAGACTTTTCAACACAAACACTCAAAACAAGGATAGCCTGGATTAACCATCTATTTTTATCATCAGGGACTCATAGATACATACCTTACATCTTCTTGCATTATAATTCTTCTTTTGTTTATTTCCAAAATCATTCCAGCTTTAGCCATTTGGAATGTCTTTCATTTGACTCTGTGCCCCCTTTGAAATATCCATCAACATATTTATTTTCATATATGCATATAACACTTTCATTATATCTGCCCTCCATATCCATTCCCTTATATTCTTTTGCTCTTGTCTACTTTTAAATTACGTTCTTACTTTCTGACCCTCGGATATACCCAGGGCTCATCTTACCTATCTTAAATGCACTCCCCCATCGCCTTGTTGTAGAAACATCCATTTCTTCCTGGAACTCTGGGTTCCTTTCACTTGAAAATGGTGCTGAAAGCTGAGGTGTGAGCACTTGGAAAGCTCACTGATATGGGGATATCACTGTCGCAAGGCGCTCTCAGCCCACAGAACAAGTTTATGGGAGCACTATCTATGTACACACACACATCTATATGTAGTTCTATGCATGATTATTTTTCTGCATTAAGCCAAACACGAATTCATATTGATGTCTTCAAGTCTAATGCATTACTACATGGATCACTGTAGCTTCCTTCCCTTGTTTATATATAAACTTCGATCCCAAAGAATTTTAGCTGCTACCATCTGCCATGAATTTATAAGCTGTTCTACTCCAGTATATATATCTAGAAGTATTAGAAAAGCTAACCCAGACCTTCATGGGAAACAACTTTATTAACTAGTATTCAGTGCTTATGTAAAGTTCTGTTTCATTTGCATTTAGTCTTAGTGACTCCATTCACTTCCAAAGATATCAGAAGCTTTCCTCAAGTGCCGATCAGTCAGGCTGCTGTCTGTGTGTATAACACAGTGAGACTCCTTTGTCATGGCCTACATTTCATCCTGGAATTTTCCCACCTTCAAAACGATTCTTTTCATTTGTGTACATTAAAATTTTTGTTCCTTAAACATGCACTTCGGTGGGTGTTGACAGATGTATAGTGTCAAATGCATCAACTGTCCTATCATACATAACGCTTTTACTATCCTAATAAAATCTCTTATGCTTTGCTCATTCACCCCTCCCTACTCCTCCAAACCCAGAAACCACCCACTTGTTTTGGGCTTCTACCTAAACCTTTGCATCTTCTAGATTATCATATAAATTGCATGAAGACTTTTCAGACTAGTTTCTTTTTTTTCAATAACGAGTTTATTGGTACATTTCGAGAATATATTTTGATCACATTCGTCATTTAGAATTTGTACCTGTACATGATGTACCTTGGATTTTTTTTCCCATTCCCCTTCTCTCCTTTCAACCTCCACCCCCTACATACATAAGCTGTTTTTCCCATTTTAACTTTGCACCATCAAATTTTTTCCACTTCTTTGCTTTACCTTGCTCCCCCCACCCCAGCCCCTCTTCCCTTGCTCCATAATACCTTTGGACCTCATTTACACCTTCAGTTTCTCACACTAGAGATATGATATAATATTTACATCTCTGTGTTATATTTATTTCATGTATGAGTATGTCTCCAAGGTACATCCATTTGAGTATAAATGACTCAAATTTATCATTCATGAAGGCAGAGTAATACTACATTTTATAAAACCAACCCACATTTTCTTTATCCTTTCTCCTGTGGATAGGCATTTGGACCATTTCCATGATTTAGCTATCACAGACTGAGGACACATGGATGTACATATGTTGCCATGATATAATTCTTTTATTTCCTTCATGTATATAACCTAGCAGGGAAATAGCAGGACCAAATGGGACCTCTAATTCTAGTTTTTGAGGAATCTCCACACTGATTTCTACACTGGCTGCAACAGTCTACATTCCCACTGACAGTGGAGAAGCATTCCTTCCTCCCCTCAGCCTCGCCAGCATTTGTTGTCGCTTGATCAATGTAACAGATTAGAAGATCTAGAAATGACTCCAGACATACTAAGTCACCTCATCTTTGACAAATGAGCCAAACACCCTCAATGGAGGAAAGACAGCCTCTTTAATAAATGGTGCAGGAAAAACTGGGTTTCAATCTGCCAAATATTAAAGCCAGGTCTATGTCTTTCACCATGCACTAAACTAAAATCAAAGTGGATTAGAAACTTAAATATTAAAACAGAAACACTAACGGTGCTGGAAGTTAGGTTAGGTAGAACTCTTGGAGACATTCGCATAAGGAAAGTCTTTATGAACAAAACATCAGCAACACGGGAACTAGCAGAGAGAATCAACAACTACTGGGATCTCTTCTTATTAAAAAGCTTCTGCACAACACGAGAAACCACCAACAGAGTGAAAAGTCAACCTGCAATGTGGGAAAAATTTTAGACCAATTTCTTTCACTTAGTAATGTGCATTTCAGTTTCATCCAGGTTAGGGCTGGGGATGAAGCTCAGCGGTGCCATGCCTGCCTGGTGAGCTCAAGATCCTGCATTTGATCTCCAGTACCACGAAAACAAATTCATCTAGGTTATTGTGTACATTGATATCCATTTCATTTTTCTCACATTTGTTTGTCTATTCACCTCTCAAAGGACGTCTTGACCTTTCCAGGTTTTATAGATCATGAATAAAACTATAATAAATGTTCATGACTTTCTCTGAAGACACACGTTTTGAAGTCCTTTGGATTAATACCTAGGAATGTAAATACTAAAGTCACATATTAGATGCACAATACATTGTCACGCTATATTCCAAAATGGCTATACCATTTTGCATTCCCCTGAGCAATAACAAGAGATCTTGTTGCTCTGCATCCACATCAATGTTTGGAGTTGTCACTCTGTGATTTATGATATTCCAATAGGTGTGAAGTGGGCATGTATAGTGGCTTTGATTTCCCTTTTTCTAGTGACAAGTGATGGTGAGTATATTCTCCTATGTTTATCTGTCATCTGTATGTTTTTTGGCAAGGTATATATTCAAATTGAATACTGAAAGAGTGCTTTTAAATACAGTGATATTTTGGTTTATAAAATTAATTTGTTCTACAATTTAGAGGAAGCTTCTGCACTTTGGGGGAGGGGGTGGTGGCCATTGTCCTCTTTGTCACCCAATATGGAGTTTACAAGCAGAAATGTTTTTGTCTGTGAATTGAATTGTTTGCAAATAGAAGTGTCTATTTGTGTGGAGCCAAGGAATCATTGTGTTGTTTCTATCTCAGGATCTTTGCACTTAACTCTTCTCTCCTCCTAGGAGACCCTTTCGCAGACACCCTTTGGCTCACTCATTCCTTCTTTATAAATTTTTCCTCAAATGTCACCTTTTCTGTGAAGACTATTTTCTCTAACTCCAGAGACCACTGTCCTAGAATCCAAGAAGGAACCATATTAGAGTATATACAGGAGTGTTTCAGGGATACCAAGGAACAATGGGAAACTCTAGACCTGCAGGAATCTAAGCCTGAGTGTTTCTGTGGCCTGCCTTCCTATTTCGGCAGCAATACTGTAAGGTTGTCTCCCGGTGTGCTGTTTTTACAATAAGTCCAGATATTAATTTCAGTCACTGACACAGAGCGCTAGTGTTCCCATGGATGATTTTCAATAAAGTAGGTAAGTTCAGTTGTAAGCATTTGCATTTCTGCCATGAGACACTATGCAGCAGTTTTCATTTTTAATGGTAAAACATGAGACTGATAAGTATTATTCATTTTGCAAAATTCTCCACATGCATAAAAGTGTGCTCACCACTGGAGGAAGGGTTATGCTGGGCCAGTCCAGGATACAGTTGATTGGGGTCAGTGATCACAGTGGGAAGTATCATTGGTTCTCCCATGTGCATGACAAGGAAAGCAAATAAAAAGCCAGACAAAGTCATAGCCCCCTACTTCCACTACCAAGAATTTCCCAGGCCCACCCACTCATTTGGCTCTCAACCCATGGCCTCTGACCCTCCCGTCCCAGTTCCTTTCTTCCCTGTCTCCACAGCAGCATCTCAACCTTTCTCTTCTTCTGGTGACCTTCTCATTCCCTTCTTTGGTGTGCTGACCTCAATCACCCTTCCCTGATTTCCCCAGTCCCAGATGCTCTGAGCAGGGCAAACTTCCCCCACTAACCTCAGTCCCACAGATGCTCCTGCAGCTACAGCTAGGCTACGCTTTTGCCTTTCTGCCAGGACACATCTACATTGTAAAAGAGCAACATTCACAGCAATTCAGTATTTAGCTTATGGATATATAACAAGATTGGGACCAGGGGCTAACAGTGAGGGGAGATTTCATAGCATAAAGATCAGAAGGGCTTGCTTTAGTGAGGATATGGATTTTTGTTTTCCTAACCTTCTGAATTCTCATAGCACTCCATCCAGCGGTTTCCACTTTAGTGCACACTTTCTCTTTCATGAGGGACACTTATTCCTCAAGTGAAGACTTCCAGGCTGCTAACTATGGGACTCTAAAATTAACAGGGAAAAATCAAGAGACGGTTGCAAGAGTGTTGACTGGGAAGCTAAGTCTCAACTCGTTCTCAGAATAAATGATGTCATTTGTCAGTCTTCATAATGAGAAGGAGATTTTCAAACGATTAAGGTCCTGAGAGTCTTAATTGCTTTGACAATGTCATTTGAAAGGTGATAAAATATGAAAAAATGTAGGGGTTATAATTATCTTTATATTAAATTTGAAGCTGTAAGCTCAAATCATGAGCTGCCTGAGCTTGATGATATTTTTTGGCTTTCATTTTATTGAAACTGAGAAGAACCCTGCAATTGACTTTCTGTCTTTCTACAAGGTTTGCCATGGGTAACAACCACTACCACCAATGGACTAGGACAAAAGAAATCCAGTTCTTGAGAGACACAGACATTAATTCAAACAAATGAGACAAATATGTTCATAGGACTGGAAACTGAATTTCAAGGCCAAAAAGAAAAAACTAGTTTGCTAAGCAGCAAATATCTGAGAGTTGGAAATCAGGATTTTTATTGTCTTCTCATAGCTAAGGGCTGGCCGCTTTAGGAAAAATGGAATTTCTCTGTGAAAAGCTGCAGGCAGAAAGTAACTTAGCTGATGAAAGCAGCATCTTGAAGCTGTCCTTGAGGAAACTCAGGTTTCTGGGAAAGCCTCGGGAAGTACCCAAGCCTGTTGGTGATTCTGATGACAACCACAGCCCCATCACTGTTGCCACTATGCTGGTATCAAGGACACTAAAAGGCTCAATATCTCTCAAAACAGCAGCAGTCATCACTTCAACCTACAATTAAGGTAAGAAGGGACTGGTTTGGCTGAAAAGGTTAAGCCAAGATTGGCTATTTGTGGAGGGGTCCACGGCAGGTGACCCAGCAACCAATAGAAAGTTCCTGATTCTGTGATTTGGGCAAAGGATAGAGAGAAAAAAAGAAAACAAAAATGGGAAGCATAAGAAACACCCTTAGGGAATGTACCCTAGCATGATTAGTATTTATCCAAAGATGATAGTGCACTGCCTTTAGGCTTCTTTCTAAGAGGCAATCCTTAGTACAGAGAATTAACTGCTCAGTTTACCTACCTTGAAAGATTAAAAGACTCTGTTGACAGAGCTCATCTTAAAACCTGTGGTTTATGGGCCTTGGGTATATCTAAACCAGCCCTTCTAGCAAAGGGGCAGGAATTGCTGTGAATGGATAAACAAACTATTCTCTAAAGTAAATTCTAATTCTTTTACCTAATAATTCAGGCTTTACAGTGTTTAGAAATATAAAATGGGGCAATGGATCATTAAGCCAAAATAAATGCAGGATGTGCTGGGGCACTTAAGAAATAGCCAGTGAACATTCACCACACAAATTAGCAGCACATGGGTGACCAGAAAACAAGGCAAAGAGTGTCCCACTCATTCCCCTTGTTATTTCACCTAATCCTCATAAAACTTCATTCATCTCACTCATATCTGTATTTATGAATTCACTCACTCATCTATCCATTGCCAACAAAGATATATAGAGCACCTACTTTGTATCAGGTAGGCTCTGTTCTGGGTCCTGGAAAGACCACAGAAGCAAGGCAGGTAAGATTCTTATTCCTTTATAGTTTATACTCTGGAGAGACATCAGCAATAAACATGAAAAATAGACAAATAAGCAAAGTATAAGGAGGAGAAACTGAAACAGAGTGAGGCCCTGGTGCTCCTTTCTACTGAGTGAACAGGGAAAAGGGTTCTGTGTGGAGACCTGAAGCATGAGAATAACCCAGTTATGCAAAGACTAGAGAGCAGGTCTAAGGAAAGAGTGAAGGGATCAACCGGATAAATGCCTGGATTCAAGGGACTGTCTGCTGTGTCCTTGAAACTGGAACAATGTTGCCAGAGTGGCTGGTGCCTGTGGGCCAGAAAAAAAAAGTACAAGAGATAAAGGAGGAGAGGCAGGGAGACTGATGAGTCAGGGCCTTGTGACCAATGGGAATGAGTGCAGATTATGGATTTATTCCATGAGCAACAGCAAGCTCCTGGAGATGGTAGAGCACTATGCATTTTAGGAGGATGCACATTCAAAGAGATTAAGGACACAAGAGTAGGCCAACAAGAGAGGCAAGGTTAGAGTGCTGATAAAAGATGACCAGGGACCAAACAGCTAGTGTGCTTCTGCAGGAGAGAGAAAGAAATAATCAATCCTGGGCCATGTCTGCAAGATTGAACTTATAGGACTTATATGGATCAGATAGGGGTGGAGGGGAAAGAGAGGAGTTAGAGCTCAGAACAGTGCAGTGGACCCTCAAGTTATGTCCAGCCTGATGTACAAACTAATCGGGTTATGGACTGGAATTTTAGTATTAACTTACAACCGAAGTCTTGAATGATGACCCAAATGCTGGCCACTTGTGCTTCCAGATAGTCTCAGGTGTAGATTTAACCTTTAAAGAGTTCCAGAAGGAACTTGACAACATCCTTTCCTGTGTAGGGTCACTGAAAATTCCTGGGCCAGTGTCTGTCTAAGAACCCTGAGATCTGCCCATGTACAGAAGAGAGACTTTGAAGGCTGCATAGAGGTGCCTGAGCCCTCAGTTGACCAACTTGAATTATAGCCAGCCCTCAGAAATGAACTGAGTTCATAAGTCAAGTGGCCATTGTAACTGACTGAATAGATGTGCCATTTTCTGAGATGGAGAACAGTGAGTAGTAGTAAGTTTGGACTCTAATGGGAGTATCTAATAATACTGTGGAAAAGGTCAAATCATTGTTTTATAAATAGGAACACTGACACTCAGAGTCATGCAGCCAAAATTCTCATCCTGGCCTACCTAGCTCTCCACTTGGTAAAATGGCTACTATTGAAAGGTAAGCATCCCAACAGAGCTTCCCCTTTTGTCCCTACTTCTCCTGCTAAGGAGAAAATCTCTGTTAACATTACTGGCTACAACGCACTCTTTTTTCTTTCTTGGATTAACATAAGTTTATCTGTCCAAGGCCATATTATAATTTACAAAGTAACCACCTCTATTATCTAACAACATGAAGGGAAGGGGAACATTCATGCAGAATTATCAGTACCAGGACAGGATGGAGAGGTGTTCCCTTCATTCCCAGAAGAGAACTCTGCCTTAATACAGCAAGGGACCAAAGCTGGCTTGGCACTGGCTCATTTTACATCCAAGTTAGGTATGACAGGTCCTAGATACTGTCCAAATGTTGGAAATAGTGTGCAATCGACCAGGCTTGGAGTTCCTGTCCTATAGAGACTCCACTGGAATTAGAGTTTTATTCTGGGAATTGGTGCTATAAAATTTGCACCTCGAATTACAGTGAAAACAGACACAAATCTCTCTTCAAGGAAAGAGAACATTGTTACTTGGTTACCTTTGAAGACAAAGGACAAAGGAATTTCTTGAATTGTCCTTGGAGGCAAGCAGATAAGCTCTGCAGTCAGCTCGGCCCAGATGGAAGAGAAGGTGTTTTGTACTGGGCTTTCCCCTAATTAAACAGGCCTCTCCGCCCCAGATGAAGCTTTCTGGGGCTCTCCAGGGGGCAGCCCCGAGGAGGTCAGGTCAGGAGGTTAGAAAACGATGTGGAGAGAGGTCCTGAGGTCAGGTTTGGAAAAAGACAAAACACAAAGAGGAAAAGGTTTTGCCCACTACAGAAGGGACTGACATTTGGAAACACATCTGCTCCCAGAGAGTTCAGGGGAAAAGGGGGTTCAAAGATCGCCGTTGTCTGTGAGCTCTGACAGTCACAGAGCACAAATGAGAAACAGTAATCACTCCATTCTTGGCTTCCCAGCTTTTTGTCTCCATCCAACCCTTTGCAGCACAGAATAAATATATTAAATGCCTTTTCCCTCACATTTCATTCTTAAGTTTCTTTTCCCCTCATGTCCCTCAGTGTCTGCCTTCAAAATTAAAATTATTCCCACCTTTCCAGTTCTCCATTTCCACCAGCAATGTGCCAATCAGGCCCCCCATCATCAAGCACCAAAAGCCTAACTGTGCTCACTGTGTTCATGGTGTCCCCGCTTTGATCTATTTCCCAGAGTAACTTTCTGAAGAGGACCTATTAGTTAAAATTATGCCCAGGTTGTCAGCCACCAGGAAGCAAGTTTCAAAGCGCACACCAGCCAGCAGATCTTCTTCATATCATTTCCTAGAATCATCTCCAAAAGGTTGCCCACAAGCACTAATGCAGTTAGCCAGCTGCCCCCTGAGCGGTGCCCACCCCACCCAGTGTCACTCATCACAGGGTCACGTACCAGCCTCTGTAGCACACTTTCCTGAACCCACTCAGTGCCAGTTCTTATCCAATCATCCCTTCAAACATCTACTCCAATCTTCCATCATCACCTCCTCTGGAGAACCTCAGGTAACCCCACTCGCAGCCCCTCAACAAATCCAACACAAAAGAAAGATTTCCATGTACTTGCTCAAGCAACAGAAATACCAGTTTTACACACAAAGCCCTTCAGCACGTTACAGCACAACCTTCCATTGGTGCCAACAGCTAGTTTTTCTCTGTGATATTTCAAGATGGAAGAACAGAAGGAGCTGCCTTTCTGAGAAGTCATATGGAGTGAAATGTTAGTGTTCTTGGGGGTTGTGTGGGTGCCTGATGTGCCAGTTTCAAGCCTATTGAAGTTCAACCATGAGATTTCCAAACACCTACCTTGCAAAGCCTTCAGTTACTTTTTGACACAGTTGAGAATCCTGGATATTCAATAAAGAATGAGAGGAAGACACAGGAAAAAATAAAAAGAGATTGGAAACTTAATCCGTCCAAGAAGGAAATGCTTCATACTGGACTCAGTTCTCCCACTCAGGGTATGGTGAGGATAGCAAAACACTTTGCCTGGAACCCCACAGCTCCATGTCAAAGTATGAATATTGCTAAAGAGAAAAGAATATTGTTTTAAGAAAGGGAAGAGAAAAAAAGTAAGAGGAGAAGGAGGGGAGGGGAAAAAGAGAGACATGTGAAGGAGAGAGAAGAGAGCAATGAGCAGAGAGAAGCGTGGAGAGAGGAGTTCTTCAGCTCTGCTTTAACTTGTTAACATACTAATTCCCTAAATGCCAACCTGTTGAATAATGCTCATGGGAGCTGCCCACTGCATCGACTCCTGAAATCAGTTTTGTCATATGAAACACTTATATGTTGCCCATTCTGTTGAATGGACATTAAAATAGAACTTAAACCTCTTTAGGGAAGTTGAGTCAGAAAGCAGTCAAGTACTTGTCAATCATTTCCATTTAAAACAAGTGTTTTACCAGCCTGTATAATTTCTCTCTTATTCCATGGTCAAAAGGCCACTCCCATAACACTAGATACTTGCAAAATTCTGATAGGAGAAGACAGAGTCAACATCATAGCCAGACTTGTAAAATCCATATTCAAGAGGTCTCTTGCACCAAGAGCTTCTCTTTCCTTCCTGGACAAGAACCCAGATCAAGTCTGTGGAGGTACAGCATTGAAGCAGTAACTTTCTAACCAGTCTCTGTGGCTTACATATGATTTTTCCCAAAGCACCGATCCTACGTCTCTGCTCAGAATTTTCTAATAGTTATCTACTTTTTGTTGACTTTCATATGAGCTCACCACTATTGCTTTTAAATTTCCCACAACTGGTTTTCCATGTTCGTCTTTACTATCACACTTTACGTGGATCTTGTATAACAACAGATATATTTCTAGCTGGTTTCCTGCTACGTTCATTGCCTTTCACCATCGTTGTAGTCAGTATTTCCTCTATCACTCTCTATAATCCTTTTCCTGCTATACATATCCATCTCTTCCTGACATAATCTGATCCATCCTTCAAGGCCTAACTCAAATGTCATCACCGTCCTACAATATTTTCACCAACCTCAACACAGATTATGCTCTGAACTTCTGCTATGACTTTTATTTGTTATTTTGACATTTCTCCAACTGCCTTCCTGCTGACACCAATGGTAGACTTGCCAATATTTAACAACTGGCTTTCTACAAGTGACTCACTTCAAGAAGTCCTAATATATAGTGTTTGCCAATTTCCATGATGTCAATATTCCCACCATGACTCCTTAGTCAATTTCAAGCTACTAACATGTTGTCACTGAACACAGAACAGAGAAGGTTGCACCTAATTCCACCATACCAACACAATAGATACAAATAATCTCAGCTGTATAAATAAAAGAGTTAAATAATTATGTCATTGAATTTTCTTTTGTTTTCATAAGATGTACCTAATTTGATGCATATATCACTTAATTTTTAAAAATGGTATTATTTAACCAACAGCTCACAAAATTCATAATGCCATGATGATGAATTTGAGCTGGTTTAAACCAGTTCTAACACACTACTGCCCCACTCTTTATATGACTAGGTGAGCTCCTTGCAGGAAAATGCTGTATCGTTAATTATCTCTTTGTCACTTGCACAGGGTAGATTCTGGATAAAATGTTGGCCACCCCTGCAAGAAAGGAAATTGGATGCAGAGCTGAGGGAAGAGGCCTTGTAGCCATGGTGTGTAGGCAGCCTGCCCTGGAGCCAGGTTTCAGGTGAGGCAAGAGGGAGGAGGATGAAGAGGCTGCTTATGTAAGAAAATCCTTAAGCTCCAGACAAAGCTTTGCAAATGCCTGGCAAAGAAACAATGGAAAGGAGGTAAGATCACCACAGGAGGAGAAGTGGAGAGGGTTGCTGCAAGCAGAGAGGCCTGGAGCTGGGGCACTGGGAGGGACTAGGTAATAGGCAGCACCTAGCCTCAGGTCTCCATGGCACTCTGCTTACTCCTGTCCTTGCTCCATTCTTCAATGGACACCCCAGGGTCCAGTCTGTTCAGGCCTCTCTCCTAGCCACTGGCAGTTGCCCAAAATCCTGGCATTCCTGGGTTGATAGACATGTAACTGCAGTCCCTGTGTCTCTCTTCCTGATAGGAAAATCAGTCTTTTCAGATGGATATATCCCAAAACCAGGAAGTTGCCTAAAAATCTCGCAGCAATACTTCTACCACTGAAGTTGTCGAGGGAACAAACCTGGGCTCATACTTAGGACTCGAGTCCAGATGTGGTAGGAAGCAGTCCTTCTATCTGGAACACAACTTTCCTCTTGTTCTGGGGGAGAAATGGACTGTGTAGAGAGATGTCACATCGGCACGGTGTAAAGCTAACTACATATGACAATTTTCACTGAAATTATTCATTTGGCTTCCTCCTGTGGTCTCTTTATTTCAAATAAATACAGCTGCCACTTCACAGAGACCCTTAACTAATTACTCTCGCCAAAATTCTATTTCCAAATAAGATCACACACTGAAGCCACAGATGGCCTTGAATTTTTGAGAGTTCCCTAAACACCACTTGTTTTCCAGGCATATTTCTAAGTAAATTACTTGTATTAAATAATGTTATATTCACAACTCTCCTATGATGTGGACATTACCATGATACCCATTTTACAGATGAGGAAACTGAATTTAAATGAAGTTCAGTCCCTTGCCACTGGTCACACACTCACTAACAAACAGCACTGGTTTAAACTGAGTCAGTTTGTCTCCAAAGGCATGTTCCAAACCAGTGTGATAATCTTCTATGAATAACCATTTTAAAAGCAGACTATTTTAATGTCTCACGCTTGTATCTTTTAGGAGAAGACCTGACTCAGCCATTAGTACTTACATTTACACTTCTGACCAGGCAGAATCTAATCTTTGAATTATCAGCCCATTGAAAACAAAAGGTTGAATCATGGTTCACTAATTGTTCTTCCCTTTTGCATATGGCAGCTGTATGAAGAAAGACAGGTCAACTTTCTCTGGATGGTGCTGTCAATTTTATTGAGCAACTACTATGTGCCAGGCAATGGGGCCATGATGAACCACAGGTAGATAAATTCCCTGGCCTGCTGGTGTTTCAGTGCTCAAGGAAGAAACAAACTGGTCATTAGCCAGGAGTTGACCAGGAACTTTAATAATCAAGACTATAGAGAGGACTGGGAAGGAACTTAGAGGATAGAAGCAGGTAAAGTGTAGGACTAATGCCATCTAAGAAGCCAGAGAAGAGGTCTTCAGGACAAGTTACTTAAGCTGAAACTTGAAGGTCTCCACAGGGTGGGAGAAGTCTTTGATGTACAGGAAACTATTCCTGTGAAGCTAAGAATGGAAAGCCAACGGTGTGACAAAGAGTAAGAATCCTGTAGCAGATAAAGAGGGAGTAAGGATGGAGTAAAAGTGGAGGAGATGAGAATGCTTAGGGCCAGGAAGGACAAGAGCCCTCTTGCTAAAGGGTGGATATACAGTTACCTCAACTACCCACCCTGAATAAGGCTACTGACTGTGGACTATTAGGAAGACTAATTGTGAAAATGGCTAGCATAACACTGGAGACAGAAAGGCACTAAATACTCACTACCTGAATTGGCACCCACGAGACTCTCTTGGACTCCAACCTAAGAGAATAAACAGTCTTAAGTCCCCTACTTTCTTCTTGAGGGATTGCCAAAGCTCTTATTCATAATCAACATCACTAAAAACAACTTAGATAATATGAATTATCATTTTTCCTTCTTATCTAACAAGGTCGTCTTAATGAAACAAAGCAAGCTGCACACACCTGAATGTCAATAGCTCTTGGTCTTGCTTCTTTCAAAAGTGTAGGACATCAGTTATATAAAAATCACCAATCTCTAAACGATGATTCCACAATCTCTTCGATTACTATATGAGGGTCAAGCTCAATTTGAAGACAGGAAACGTCAGACTACCCCCGTATGATTTTTGGATAGCTTCCTTAAATTTTAGGTACGGTCTAGGCACTTTCTAGCATAACCCGTACAGTATATTTTTGCATTTCAATAAACTCATTTCACCCCTGTACACAACTCTTGGTGATTCAGACAAATATATCTCAATGGCTCCCAAGTGCTGCTTCCTCAGCTTGGCTCGTGGTTAGTATTTTGTTTTTTCTTTCAAGTGGAAACTGTGAGTTCTCTGGAGGCAAGTACAAACCTGATTGTCTTTGAGTAGAAAGAATTCCTTTTGTTCCCCTTTGCTTCTCTTAAAGTTATATCACATGCAGTGGAAGTGGCAGCTGTATTTATTTGAAATAAAGAGACCACAGGAGGAAGCCAAATGAATAATTTCAGTGAAAATTGTCATATGTAGTTAGCTTTACACCGTGTCGATGTGACATCTCTCTACACAGTCCATTTCTCCCCAGCACAAGAGGAAAGCTGTGTTCCAGATAGAAGGCCTGCTGCCTAGCACATCTTGACTCAAGTACCAAATATGAGCCTAGGTTTGTTCCCTCGACAACTTCAGTGGCAGAAGTGTTGCTGCAAGAATTTCAAGGGTTACTCACAACAGGCTGTTCCCACTGCAGGCCACGAGCTGCCACAAAAGGCTCTGACTCCACCCTGTGTGCCTGCTTCTCTGTGAGGAAGCCGAGGATGCACTCTGTAGCAGTCCTGCAGTCCTGATTCCTTCTCATGTCACCAAGGGCTATAGGAACAGAGGTATCTGCAGCTTTGCAGGCCAGCCCATGTGCTTGTTGAATGCCACCAAAGTGATGTAGCTGATGTAGCACAGAGCAAAACAATCCCTGAATTCTTGATTCTCCAAAACCTGTGATAAAATGGTTACTTTAAGCAACTAAGTTGGGGGACCATTTGTTACACAGTAACCAGAACAGAACACGAAGCACTAGGGCATCATTGTCCTATGTCAACAAAGTCTAGACAGACCTTCAGCTGCAAATCGGCAGGACAGTAGGAATAACAGAATCATCACAAAGAATGAGCTCAAAGATGTCCCTTGTGAGTTATGTGTGTGACTTCCTTACTTCGCACTACAGCTGTGTGAGGCAGGGTTATTTTTATACTCAGTTCATAGACAAGGAAATCGAGGCACAAAGCAGTGAAGGAGCTTGGCTCCTCCCCTGCAGCTCTTCATGGTAGAGCAGGATTGGATGCAGCCGAAGTCCCTCTCTTTAGTCACTGTACTATATACTGTGTCACTTATCAAACCTGGAAGGGGAACCTTACCAAGGTGACCTGATCTCCTGAGAATGGATATGCTGGGAGGAAAGCCTTGTATGAGTGCAGAGCTGGTTTCCTGGGCCTGCAGACACCCACGCAAGCCATCTGGAATAGTATTTTTCAGACAGTTCTGTCGTGGGCTGTTCTGCCCCAGGTCAATCTGACTCTGACTCATGCATGTCTGTTTCCAAATGTCAGTCTCCAAGCTTAGAAGGTGCTTACTCAAGTTCCTGTGTCCTTTCAGAAGAAGCGAACCCTCTTCTGTGATCTACTGACAACTCATACATCACAGAGCTCATTATTGAAAGTGAGCGTTGTCAGTACTGCCCTAGATGCTGCAAGAAGGACTACAAATGTAATCTCAGCTGAAACTCACTGAGCACTGCCCTTCACATAGGCTACCTCCCTCGATCCTCAGCAGAAACACTGACCCATGTTGTAACTGCTATTGTTCTCACTGCCGCTTAAGAGAAGAGAAACTGAGGTTAATGCAGATGAACGAACTTGTCTGCAGCCACACCGTGATTAAGGGATCCAGAATTTGAATTATTAACAGGGGTAACAAAGGCAACTGCTCACTCACCTGGGACACTGTGACTGAATGCACTGCTTTTTTTACCTACAGGGTAAATATGAGCACTGACTCCTACACTGCCTTTCTCAGAGGTTCTACCTCCACATCTGCTAATCTCAGTAGTTCAGTTCTTTTCCTCATAAAACAAAAAGAAGAAAAATAGTGCCTCTTCGACTTCTAGGTCTATACCTGTGGTGTCACCTTGAGTAAAAAACACTTTGCTTATTGGTTCAGTACAGCTCCAGTATGTCTGAGTGTTGAACTCAATGAAGAACAAGACCTACCCTGGGTGTAGGTGGCACAACCGATAGGCTTATAGTCTAGTTGGAATAAGAAGGGAAAGAAGAAGGAAATCTCCCTTGTGCTTCTTCAGAGGAATTCCAGTACTCACGAGTGACTTTGCACATCCATCTACAGGTTTCTAGTCTCAGTATAGAGACTTTTGGTCTCTATATTGACTTGCATGGGACACTGCAGTGAGCTCAAGACCTTTGGCTTATAACTGGATCCTCCCATGCACAGACCACCCTTTTGCACTCTTCTGCCTCTGACTCTTCAGGAAGCCACTGTAATCTCATCTTGTAAATTCCTTTATAATACTCAAGAGAAATGAAAACATATGCTTTCCAAAAAAAAAAAAATCATGTAGGGGAATGTTTACAGCAGTGTTATTGATAACAGCCTCAAACTGACTACAATCCAAATGCCCTTCAATGTATGGATAAACAAGTCAGGGTCTATCCATACAAAGGAATGCTACTGATCTGGAGAAAAGAACACAGTCTAGATCCATGTTACAACGTGGACGAACCTTAAACATGATGCTGAGTGAAATAAGTTAGACATGAAAGGCAATATACTATGTGATTTCACTGATGTGAAATATTCCAAGCAAGGAGATTTAGAAAGAGAGAGAACATTGATTAGTGGTTTCCATGGGCTGGTAATGAGTGTGAGGTTTCATTTGGGGCAGATCAATTATTCTAAAATGGACTGTGGCAGGTATAGCATACAACTGTGAGCACACTGGAAGAATATCGAAATGTGTACATTAAACAGGTACAACTTAAAGTTTATGAATTACAGACCAGTAAATCTGCTTTGCCACAAGAGTGTTGTTTGGCATGCATGAATTAAGTGCCAGGAACCCTGCCTGGCACCTGGACAGTGCTGAATACAAGCTGGCTATTTTTGTTGTTGTTGCTGTTGTTTTAAAACATTAGGGAGAATGTACCAGAATGGACTAGGGATATTGGTTTTTGTTTGGACACCACAAGAAATCACATTCAATTTTCACTCTGATTTTATTGTACTTTCTTGAAAGTCGTTAAGTCTCCTCCATTCTGTCATCTGAAACACAAAGTGAGAAGTGCCAAATTGCAGGGGAGAAATAAGAGAAAAACAAAAGCAAAATAAACCCATTATTTTTGTGGGAAACGAGAACAGCAGTGAGAAAACACCTCCTCCTGTTTGTGCTTCAGGGATTGATTAATCATCGCGTAGCTGTGTCTTTCCTCTCCTGCCTATCCGCTTTGCGTCCCTCTCCCTCACTTAGAAGCTGTGGCTAAACATCCTGCTTTGAAACTGCAAAGCAAGAGCACAGATAAAGGAAAGCAGCAACTGGGTGGCCCCAACCGACAGCAACAACCTTCTCTGTGCTTCAGGATGAAGCCCTGGAGGACTGCTCCCGCCCAGCTGTGGATTTGCTGAGGGAAACTACAGCCATGGGAGGACAGAGGGCATCGCTGAACTTCATCTCCAACCATAGCTACGAGGAAGGAAAGGAAATGTAAAAGTGCTCCAAGTTGCTGGGAATGAAACTATACTTCCCACCTTTGCCAAATGTCTCACTTAACTTCCCTTGTGGAAATCAGGTTGTGTTGTTCGTAGACATTCCCTACTCAGGTCTCCTTGGCTTTGTATCCTACCAGGAGTGGCCCCCAAATAATGAGAACATATCGCAGAAGGCAAAGTCCTCCTTCTTGGGTTTTAGAAGCAGAAGTTAATTTAGAGAAGGGCTGTGTTCCATGGTGAGCTTACTGTGAAGTCCAGGTCACACATAGTTAACTAATCACTTAAATATGAGTACAGTGAGTGCGAATCTAATAAACCTCAATTCGCAAACTTAATCCATTCCACCATGCTGGGGCAGATGGCCACAGTCCTGTTCATCATGAAATGCAAAGTTCCTGAGCAGAAGCAAAATTTTACTGACTGCTTCTGTTCAGGAACCAAACCGTCTTCAAACTGAAGTGTTCACAAACCAAGGTGTCACTGTATTTACAACATCAGAGCCATGATTTTTTTGCCCAGAGCACATACAGCTAAACGTTTCAGAAATCAGAATGGATTCAGTCTCTGCAATGTAACACAGTGCATGTAGCTGGACACCCCATCAGAGGCAGGAGCAGCATCTCAAGATGAAACAACCACTTTCCTGATCTCAACACTCAGCTGAAGTAAGGAAAATCAACTTCAAGTGGCCACGTATTGGTAGCTACTTTGGGCCAAGGTCTGACTTTAGGAAAGTTTGCTGGAAACTTACAAAAGAAATGCAATTTGCAGTCAAGGAAGGTTTTGCAAATGCTCTGTATTGATACCAAAGCAACATGCCTCTGGTACAGTCACTTTTCTAGTAGCACAGTTGCCATACTGGGGTGGGGTGCCTGCATGTTCTGCACTTCTAGATGTGAGTCTGCGCATCAGGGCACTATAAGTCACATTGGTGGTATATCAGTAACAGCTGCCCTTCATCGGCCCTCAAATGTGCTCAGTACTGCATTGGGGACTTCATGAGTGTTATCACAGCAATCATGGCCACAGCCCTGTGGTGAAAGGTTCGTTTCAATGACTTAGAGCAGTTTCCCAGGAACACGGGACGGCTGAGGAATGGCAACTCCGGAAACATTCCCCCTGATTCTCTCTGGCCCTTTGATTCCTTTCTCTTTGCCCTGTACTACCTCTGTGGATAAGTCTGAGATTTGACCACATGGTCAATCCAAAAAGATTGTGAATCTAATAAACAGAATAACCCAAAGACACTGGACACACCAACACATACACCCATAACATTATTTGATACTCGTGGAAGAGCAAAAAACCAACACCAGTTCTCCTGGTTGTGAGAAATGCTATACATAACTGTGTGTGTGAGTGTGTGTGTGTGTATGTGTACGTGTGTGTGCGTGTGGGGGGATGGGTGTGCACGGGCACACACATGCACATACATGTGTAGTCTTTGGCAATGGGGGTAGGGAGGCTGATTATTCTTATGAAATTTCATTATGGTTTAATTATTTTTTTCATGAGATAAGCCCAGAAGGCCTTTGTTTCAAATATTATTTCTAATTATTCATGGCTTATGAATGCAATCACAAATAAGGGTGAGAAGGTAGGTTTATTATTTAATCAACTGCATAAAAATGATGTACTGTTCAAATTTAAAAGGAAAGAAAGTCGTCTTATAATTAAAGCCCTAGTCAGATAATGAGGCCTCATTGGCTATATCTGTTCTCTGGTTGCTAGAACTTTGGAAGAGTAAAGTAACTACCGGGGTCACAACCTGCCATGCTAAAGGCACACAGGGGTCCAGTCAGGGGTTTGTGAGAGCCTGGGCCCTCAGAAGGGTACTACAGGTCACATAGTCCAAGCTCTTTTGCTTTCCAGCCAGCCAGCCATTGTCTGACCTTTGTGTGCACACCTCCTACGGTGGAGAGCTGACGACCCTATAAGGGAGCTTGTCCCACCATTGGACAAGCCCAGTGAATGGCCTGTGCTACACTGAACACTGAAATCTGGTTCATTGGTAGTTTCATCCTTCCTTCTCCTCCTTACATTTACCCTCTGTAACAATCAGACTCTGTCTGCTTTTCCCTATTACCAGGTGTGGTGGCACATACCTATAATCTCAGCATCTAGGAAGCTGAGGCAGGAGGGTTGCCATGAGTTTGAGGCTAGCTTGGAATGCATAGTGAAACTTTATCTCAAATATCTGATAATAATAGTAATGACAGTGATCTAGTTTTCTTCCCCTGCTGTCATGTGGCATGATTTTTAGGTCTTGTGCCACCTCTACTCACCAACACCCGGGTGACCTCAGTCACGCAGTACTTCTCATATTTTCCACACAGCAAATACTACCCTGAGAGCTTCTCAGAGCATAGTCCTCAGATTAGACTCCATGCCAGCTGAATCAGAATCTTGAGAAGTAAGCCCAAGTGTCAGTACTTTTTAAAGAAAATTTTCACAAAAATTCAGATAAGTGGCCAAATATGAGAATGAGAGTTCTAATCCCATAGTACTCGGAGTACTGTCGTTTGCAGACTAGCAGCATGACCTGGTTTAGGAGCTTCGGTACTAATGAAGAAACATTTTCTAGAAATACCATCTGCACTGCATAAAATGTGCCAGAGAACCCATTCACACTACAGTGAGAGGGCGTCACCTTCCTTCTCGGTCCTGATGAGATAAATTGTTTTCTTAGATCTTCTGTTCAGTTAGCACATTCTCAATAAGGAAAAGTCCCATATGACATCTTTCCCCAATATGTTGGGCCTGCCCTGATCCTTCTCCACTTGTTTTGGAGATGGATAGGTGGACCTCGGACATCCACCTTTCCTGGAGCTAGCCATCTTTTTTTTTTAATTGAAATCTTTATTGGTACATTACATATACACATCATCTTTATCTGCTAATCCATTTCCTGAACTAAGGTGCACTGTCACACTTCTCAGAGTTCTCTTGTTCCAAATGAATGCTTGAAAGTAGAGGTTTTAACTCTGATAAAGGGTACAAGAAAATAAAGATCAATTATGTACTTAAAACCAACTAGATGGAAACCCCCCCCCCCAGCAGAGTACTGCCTGGTGAATCAAGCGCCCATGTTGAGCTTTGTGTTTACAGTCACACTGGTGCCAATTAGAAATATTTTAAGTATCTCAGACTAATGAGAAAATAACAGAGACCAGTCTAGACATAGAGCCAGGATTGAAATCCAGATCTGTGATTCTGCAGCCTCTGTCTTTTTTTTCCCCTTGGCAGTCTGTTCTCCTAAGCACCATGAAACATTTCATCTCCCTTGAAGAAATAGTAGCATGTTTATTTGAAACATATGAATTATATCAGTGTTTCTCAAACTGGGATCAAATGACAAATTTTTAAGGATCCTAAAGGTTTATGGTAACTGTTTGGTTCCATATTTTAATGAGTATTATAATCTATAAGCAATCACTTTTACTGTATAACTCAGAACTGGGCGATTTTCAGAACTCACATTTCCATTTTTCTATATGAGCTGAGGTACCAAGTAGAGGCCAAATGTCATCATGGGAGATCAAAGGGAAAACGTAATTCCAGGCAAGGACAAAGACGAGAGCCCTGAGAGGAGACGCAACAAGCGCCCAAAAACCTGCAGCACAATGAGCTCAATCGTGTGGCCAACAGATGTACACACAGTCCCTCCTCGGCTGTACTGCTGAAGGGAAAGCTACGAATGGTGCACACGTACAAAGCCACTGTGCAAAATAAACAAGTGAATATCACAAAAGCAACTGGAACTACGCTTGGCTTGCAGTAGACACTACTCAAGTTTTAGCTATCACTAATAGAATCATAATTATTTACCCAAGTTCAAGGAATTGTATATGATGCTACAGCTGAGCACAGAGCTCAGAGGTACACTTCCTTCCACTTTTTATTAACATAGTGCAGGTAGACTTAGCTACACTTCTATCCAGTTCCCATTTCTCTAAGAAGCCATAGGACACCTTGTGTCCCACATCTGCTTGCTGAAAACTCCAAGGTCTTCACTACCCCTGAATGCCATTCCCTGAGCCCTGCCCTCTCCTCTGAGTCCAGTGAGTTCTAGTTTGCTGGCTTCCTGCCCAGTTTTTGAGCCCTAACCTTTGTACTTCCAGACTGCCGCATTCGCTGTTCCCTCCACTTGGAATGCTTGAACCAGACAGTTGTACAGCTTTTTCCCTTCCTGCCCTTGGCCCTCTGATCACTGCCCCGTCTTTGTGAAGCCTGTGCTGATCATCAAACATGGACTAATATTGCTCTCCCTCTCCAGGATGTGCTGGCCAAGTAGTCTCTAGTGCTCAACATGAACATCAATAAACTGCCTTGTTATTTATTTGGTATTATTTCTCTCCTGTTAGAATGACAGCTCCAACAAACATGCATTTTTAAAATTCTTTCGTCCACTATTGAAACCCCCATGCCTAGAACATACCTAGCCCAGAGAAGCAGATAGTAACCATTACATAAATATTTGTTAAATGAGTGAATATCACTGCACAGAAAACCAGACATATTACATCTCTAACACTCGCCTGATCAAAGAGTCTAGTAATAGGCTCTTAAAACTCTTTTTAAAGAGATGTTTACAGCATTAAATTTAGTTTAGCATGACTGGCTTTCAGGGCACATAGAATTTTATATATAATAAAACAACTCTTCGTCATTTTGCACCAAACAGGATATGAAGCCCTATTAAACACGACTCTGCTGCATTGGTAGATTTTGCCGCAGCCTTTGGCTCTGTCACCGGAAATCATCTCTGGCCAAATGGCCTTGCAGCATTTGATAGGCCTCTCGGTTCTGCTTCAGCAGGTCCTCACTGACACCCCAGATGAAAGAAAGGTAGGAAGTGCCAGTTATTTGACCACAGGGTGTAGCAAGAACATATCTTAGTCGTGCTTCTAATTCAGCCTTCACTTTAATGACACTCTTAATATTGAAACCAGGTTATAGGGTATTTCATTACCCCCATACAAATTCTAAATCACTGTTATATGCAAGTAATAAACTTTACATTTTGGCCTGCTTTTATTATTCAATTTATTTCCTACACTGGCTAGTCCTAGTGACTTTTCTTCTTGAATATCTATCTGTGCTTTATCCTATTTACTTTCCTCCTATTTTCCTTTGATTTTAAATGAGGTAACCTGGCTCTGACTCATTGTATAAAGTAGCAGTGTAGTGTTGCCCAATGAAGGAGTTCTAGGAAACCAGGATGATACTGCTGATGGAACTCACTTACATTTTTAATACAAAACATTAACAAAATACAGAATCATCTATCAAATATCTTTTGTTTCCTAGTAAATATTTATGAAATAGACTGCCACCCTTCTAGCCTATAAGATACACAATAGCTACCCAATGCCAAATTTAACAGGCTACCATAACTGCCAGGTAGTTTTTCATCTTTTAGCTGACTCTAGAAGCATCTATCCTTGTTTTTGCCAATATTTTAAACCAGTTTAAATCCTTCAAAATCCTGGAAATGTTTAATTTGTATTTGATTTTAGTCCACTTCTGAGTTACCTTAACTCCTCTGCAAAATCAAGTATGATGTAAAAAAATAAGTAAAAACTACCCACTTAAGCCAAGTACGGAGGTACAGCCTCAGGAGGCTGAGGCAGGAGGATTGCTGCAAGATCAAGGCCAGCCTGGGTGGGCCAGCCTGAACTACACAGTGAGACCCTGTTTGGAAAAAATATATAGGATCCCATATATATATATATATATATATATATATATATATATATATATATATATATATATATATGTGTGTGTGTGTGTGTGTGTGTGTGTGTGTGTGTGTGTGTGTGTGTGTGTGCACATTATATGATTCACTTAAGGAATCATCATTAAAAATGAATTGTCCAAAAAGGAAATTGATGATTAGGAAAGGGGTAAACTGGCAATTTGACAAGCTATATATTATCAGTCAGTTGATTGGTACTGGATATTTAAATAGCTGGATATTTATTTTGTCTAAGCACTTTCCTGGAAATGACATGCTAAGATAGTAAAGGCCAGAATCACTCAAGCCATAGGAGCCAGACTGAAATTCCCCTACACCAGAGGGGGCCACTTAATCGATTTTTCTCTAAAAATCTTCCATAGTGTATGTAACTCAGCAGCCCAAATTCTCTCTGAAAAAAATGAATGGCATTGGGATAATACAGAGTGCAAACCTGGAAACATTACCAAAGAATTTCCTAAAAGCTGCCTTGTGTTTATTAAGACCCTAGAAGCACACATCCAGTCAATTCAGAACCACATCATAATCTGTATTCATGGGATCATATCAAAATAACTAAAGAAAACATTAATTTCTCTCAAGAACTAGGTGTCTAGTTCTGTTGGGCTGAGTCTTGTAATAGCAGGAACAGATTTCATAAATAACTTGTGTCAATTCTACTTTTGTTGATTTACAGAAACAAAGTATGCACTGGTCAACTGATCAATTTATTCAATCTCTAAATGCATAAATAGTAAGCCAGGGATTAGGGATAGAAGAGTAATATGACATGGTCCTCAATGTCAAAGAGATCACGATTCAGTTAGAGAGATAAAGAAACAAACACTTAAGCAATTTTAACTGGTCTAAAATATGATCAGGATGAACAATGTATTTGGGGGATCATGGAAGACAAAGCAGGATATAAAACAATTACTACTGGAAAGAGAAGGACAAAAAGGCCTTTTGAGGAGAGGGCAATGGGAGAAAGCCAGGTCACACAAGCCCGAGTGCAATGCAGAGGGAAATAGTGGGGGATGGTACAGCAAGGTTGATGAGGCCAGCTTTCCACGTACCACTGATGCCTAATAAAGCAGATTGGACTTTACTGAAGAGGTCATGGGTAGCCGTTGAGAGGTTTCAGTTGGAATTTCATAAAATGATGTTAGTAAACCACAGAATACATATATTTGGAGGCCAGGAGGTCCAATAGAAGTTTAGAAGATGAAGATATCATCAGCCTTGGCCACATATTAGCAAACGGAGGTCTGCGGTTGTTTCCCACATGCCCATGTGTTGGTGCACCTTGAAGCATTTGAATCTGGTATGTGGAGGCGACATGAGTCAGTGTATTTGCAGAACTCCCTGGGATGACTCTGAAGAACTGCCAGTTTGAGATCTTCCAGGACTCCCACTTCAAGCAAAGAACAGAGGCCTATGTTCATGTGGTGATGGTGGTAACGGAGAAGAAAGGAGGAAAAGAGGCATAAGGTGGGCTGAAGAGCTATTTCTACTGTAGAATTCAAGTGGCTCTGTCTAAGTGCATGTAGGGGAATGAGAAGATGAGTTAGATACCTGACTAGACAATGGTGCCTTTCATTTCTGGTGTAGAGAACCAACGGAGATAAATAGATCTAGGAAAGCACAGCTTGAGTCCAAGCTCAGTCCTGTGGATCTGAAGTCCTCACAGGACATGTAGTAGGACTCCAATGGACAGCTGGATGTGCCGACCTGGCATTGAGGAGAGTGATGGCAAAGAGATTAAATGTGAATAGATCTTTTATGCTCTTTTGGAAGCATATTTCATGGAGATTCAGATTGAATATACATTGATGGGTCACTTACTACATGCTCAGAATTGTTATTATTCCATACATTTTTTCCTAGTCAATTACAGAATAATGAAAAAAATGGAAATTTTACCTTTCAAAATCAAGTCTCTCTGGTATAGTTCCTAACTTTGGCTTCTCATTGAATATTTGCAGAATTTTCAAAAATCTCAATGCCCAGGCCACTTTTAGGCCAGTTGAGTCAGAAACCCAAAAAAGTGAAAAAGCTCCCCCAGGTGGTTCAAATGCACAACCAAGTTATGCTCTCTTAACAGAGGGCAGAGAAGTCTAGAATCTCCTAGTCTAGGAAACTTGTTCATATGGGTCAAGTCCATGGTCATGTGTAATGTTAATTGTTTCAGAAAATAAACCAAATGTTTAGGACTAATTGTAGCCATGTACAGCATTTTACAGGTAGATATTTATATTTCAATGGATTATTTGCTTTGAATTCTTCAAATGCTAAGCACAAACTACTGTAGATTTTGGTTAGAACAGAGGAGGGGGATTCCTTTTGTGAAAACAGTGTTAAAGTGTTATCAGTTCTTATACTCTGAAATTCACTCTTGGTTCTGTCTGATCTTTCTAATTTCTTATTTTAAGAATCACATTGTACATATCCTTTGCTTTACAAGTCTTACAATGGCCTTTGGCTAAAAACAATAAAATTATGACCTGAAGCTATATAATAAGGAATTTTCTGCTGTACCTTCCTCAGTAACCTAATAAAAACCACAGCATGGTGAGCAAAAGTCTTTACAGTCTTTTATGATGGCAAATCAGTGGCATTTCCCCTGGTTGATGGTGGTGGTTTTCAGAACCTAGAAAAACAAGCAGTGACAAGGAATGTTCCTCTCTGCACATTTTCCCTCAGAACCAGGCTATGCCCAGGCCCTTTTCAAGTCTGTAGAAGCCGCAGATTTTGCTGAGATGCTGTCTCTAAGCTTTCCCCAAGCTGTTCTCCGAATTCATGCCCTGTAAGCCAGTAATGCTGAGTCCCCAGGGCACCTAATGCATGTTACAGTTAATCCACTCTAAGCCCTCTTGAAAGAGCTGAGGACAGACATGGCCTTTGGAAATAATGAAGTGTAACCCTCCTCTTATACACATGACCAAGTGAAGTCCAGAGAAGGACAGATTCTGGCCCTGACTCACACAGAATCAAACCCAGACCTCTGCAAGCTTCACATTCTTCATCCAGTTTTGCTCCAGGTGAACCTCAGCCATGCACAGAGGTATTACAGCTTAGTCTGGAGAGGACATCATCCTCAAAACTTTCCCTCTCTTCCCACCCTGGGATGATCGCCACTGATGTGTGTAAAAAGGAGCATGGGGTTGGTTCCCAGGCCTCCAGCCATAATCCTGGTACTCCTCCTTAAAAGTAACTGGGCAAAATCTCAGGTCTCAGTATATGAACAACCCACTTCCCGGATGGGCCCAAACCAACACACAGGTCTACTCTTTTTTCTGATCTCATTGCCTAACAGGCTGGAAATGCCAGCAGGGGGAGGAAGCTGGGGACCATGTCACATTTTAGCTACCCTGATGCTCAGAGAGCTACTACTTCTCAGAATTTCAGCTACCTCATCTGTTTAGGAAAGGATAATGTCACCTGCCAGGTAGGATTAGGAGTTTGCACTAGAATACTGACTCTTGGGTGGCAATGAATTTGTCCCTCCAGGAGATACCTAGCAATATCTCAGAGATGTTGTTACATCTAGTAAGTGGAGGCCAAGGACACTGCTACCCATCCTCCGAGATGTGCAGGTCCCCTCACTGCAGACTTTTCCAGACCCAAGAATCCAGCAACTGGGAAGCCTTGCACTAGAGACATATGTGAGGCTTTGGGTCCTGCACCTGCAGAAACCAGCCCCTGCCCCTTGATTCTGTGGATGTTCTATTTCTTAATCTTGAGTGCTCACACAGTTCTCACAGAAAAGGGTTGGAGAGTACACGGATCCAATGCATGTCCTAAAAAGCCATTTGACTTTATATCAACTCTGATTTCTAGGAAAGGAAATAGCTATACTAGTTTGTAATAAGATAATTCCCCTGCTTTGTCACCAATTTCTCACTACATAGTTTTTACTCCAGAACAGGCATAAGCTCTAAAAGTATGGCCCTAAAAAGGATCCTATAAACCAGTGGGAAATAAGCAGAGGAAATTATGTTCCAGATGAAATACACTTGAACCAGACTCCAGAGTTTCTCCATGTGATTTCCTTCCAGATAAAATATTGCAGGTGAAGCTAGCAACTACATTTCACATGGTCCTGAGGCACCAACATCATTTTTATTCCTCTCTTTGAGAAGTGTGTGTGTGTGTGTGTGTGTGTGTGTCAAAAGCAACAGGTCTCAACAATTCAAGTGCAAGTCCTATTGTTTGGAACTGGCACACAGAACTCATCTTCACTTTCCATAACAGTAGGGACTTCCAGGTATGTGGGAGGAAAGCTGCCATGAGCCATCATAATGCTTGTTCTTGGCATGATTTCCCTCATTAAATAATCTTTTAATGCAATATTAATAACAATTATAAGATTACATTTCTAAATATTTGGTAGCAACCCACTATGGAGCCAAAATGTTACCATTCTATTCTCTAACAAAGTCAGTGGGAAGTGGCCTCTTGCACAGTGCTACCAAGACAATACCTGGATATGGAGGGGCACACGCCATTTGGTATCACTCTGGAAAATCCAGGTTGCTTAAGCCATGGTGGATGTGCCAATAGCTAGACAACTGTACCTGTTTCAAGAAAACATACCCACACAGACATGTGGACAGGAGTAATTATGTCTTTCCCCTTTCTCTATTTTTTCCTACCCACCTGACTCAACTTAAACTGATTCATTTAGAAAATGAGCCAATCCAGATTCTTTCAATTTGTTTGAAAAAACCACTCCATACCATCACGTTGTCTCAATAGGGATAGTTTTTCTTTCAATACACCAATTTTTGTGGAAATTAGTATAACTCAAGGCATAATGATTGTGTTCAATTTCTTCCTAGTGGTCTGTGCATATGTAAGAAAAAGTGAAAGAGCACTCCATCACTTAGTTTGGTTGAAAATGAGCTGGAAGAGAGAAGATCCTCACAAGGCTCCCCACTGCCTGGTCCCCCGGCCATATGCAATTTTGGACTTAAACCTCCGGGAGCAGTGATGGCTTGCCAACCCCACAGAGCTGCCAGCTGCTTGTGCAGTCACTGCCAAGTCCTCACTCTCCAAGATGAATTCCCTCCACACCATCCTGGTCTCCATTTCTGGAAGCACAACAATGCATCCCTTTGTTTCCTTCCAGTTGGTCCCTCCCTGGTGTCATTTTTGCAGGCCAGGACTCACAGGAATCCTGCATCGTCACTTTAGGAGGCCAGAGATCAGTCTTTTCTCGGACATCAAATGGATGGGAATTCATCAGGTCCCAAGGGCACTGAGTGAGGAGTCAGGGAGGTATATAAACTGGCTCCTAGTAAGGGTGCCACTCTGCTGTAACTCAATGGGGGAGCTACTACTCAAGAATAGTTGGCTCTGGCAGAGCTGGACAGGAGAGCCAAACACTGTGCCAAACTTCAAATGGCCAGAATTTAACAAACTCCATCAGTACCTCCCTTTTTGGAGAGATCCAAGTCCACTCAGAAAACCCCAAGTGAGCAGTCTCCCAACCTCTGTAACTGCTCTGCCAGTTTCCTTGTCAGAGGGAAGAGCTTGCATTTCACACTGTCAACACAAGCTGCATGGCTGCTGCTGCTGGTTAAACTCTGCCACTGGCTCCTGTTTCCTAGATGCACTGCCACAAGCAAATCTGAAATCTATCTGAGTGTAATTAATCAACTGGGCCATTTCAATGTCCCCTCAGGATCTTCAGACTTCTTAAAAATGATGATACAGTTTCCCAAATAAAGGCTCATTATATTGAGAAGTCCACAAAAGCCATATGTACTGAACTTGATTCATTTCATTGAACTCTGTTCAAGAAATCAGATCTTTATTGGACTTATTTTTAAATTGTCTTTATTGGTACATTTTATACGTACATTTTGATCACACTCAACATTGAGAACCTGTACTTGTACATGACATGTCTTGAGTTTCATTTTTCCCCTTTCCCCTGCCCTCCCTCCAACTCAAACCCACTATATATATAAGCTTTGTTTTCTTTTTTAACTACCAATTTTTTTCTTTCCCTCCTTTACTATCCCCTTTCCCTTTTCCTATTGTATGTATTTTATTTCCTATTCTCATTACCTATCATACATTTTGAACTCTTTATTTTGCCTCCCTTGATATTCATAGGCTGATCTTGATGTAACATGAGGCTATAGTAAAGAAAACCCTAGAACCAAGAAGGACTGGCAAGCCCACAAATGACTTCAAACATAAATTTCAAACTAACCATCATACTGTGGCTAATGTATTTGAGCATTTTTGTAGCACTAATCCACTAGAATTAGATGCATAAAAAATAGCTTATTTCTCTCTGACTTGTCAAACTTTTACCAGGAACCCAACTACCTTCACACTGCCAGATATCAGGAAAAATTTCTTATGATTGTGAAAATTCAATGAAACCAGTCTAATTTTAGTGGCCTCTTAGGTAAATGCTATCTCTTTTAGGTTCCTTACTCCTCTCCTTCTCTTACTCAAGATGATATAGAACTGTAAGGGGCTGAAGCTTATGTGACCTTGTGTGCATTTATTTTCCATCCTGCATAAGAAATTATCACAACCTCCACAGTTTAAAACAATACACATCTATTATCTCACAGATTCTGTGGGTAGAAAATCTGGGCACAACTTACTTGTGTCTCTTTTTAGTCTCATAAGGATATGAGTAAGGTTATAGGTCAGCCCTGCTTTCTCATCTGGAGGCCTGATTTCGAAGAACCCACTTTCAAGACTGTTCAAGTTGCTGACACAACTCATTTCTCTGTAAGATTCGCAACAGTTTACTTTTACATAGCCACCCACAGAGATTAAAGGGCTTCAGAGGTTGCACACTAAGAAGAGGGCGTCCTATAAAATGTAACATTTTCATAAGAGTCACATCCCATTAGCACTGGCACATCATAAAATGTAATCAGAGGAGTGTCATCCTGTCATCTTTGGCATATTCTGTTGGTTAGAAGCATGTTCCTTCTCCTGTCCATAATCAAGTGGTAAGGATGACACAAGATGGGCAACTGAGGGTCATGGGTAGCATGTGGAGTCTTTCTGCTGTATTCATGTAAGAAAAGAGAAGAAAGTGTCCCTGGAGCCACATGTTTCCTAGACCTTAGTTGCTATCTGTAGCAGAGCAACTTTTGTGCTCTAGGCTGGTGACATTTAAGATACAGTGGGGTTCAGCTGACCTTTCAGGGCAACCAGTTGACACCCAGAACGAAATTCCATACACTTCTAGCTGTTTTCTTTCAGATATGAAGTCTAAGTGAATTTCGTTCCAACTGCAGGCCTCCTCAGCACCTTGTCACTCCCTCCAGGGAACACAAATCATCCAGCTTATGCAGTCCCCTAGGATCCTTGAGCACTGCCTCTAGAGCATGTGTCCAGTTGTATTACTTTGCTAGTGCTGCACTACTACTCCCGAAGCGTGCTGAGTATGGCCCTATATGGATCTTCCCCAGGAGATCTGAGGTTTCCCCAAGCTATGAATAGAGAAGGAAAAACAAAGAGTCTAACATTTGAACTCTTCGTTCTTCCCTTCCCCTAATGACGAGGGCCAGAGAGAACAGGATTCCTATTCCATTTCTCATTTCCTGAGTTCTACTTGAAGAATATAGTGAACTTCCATTATCTAGTCAGCAATTCCCAGTTTTTCATATGATAAATGAGAGCTGAAAGGCTTTAAGAAATTATTTTGTCAGTGGAGTCGGACTTTCAGACAATGGGTTTTCTGTGGTCTTGAGATACTCAGTTTTGAAAGAAAGATGATTAATAACCTCTTTGGGGGCAGATTCCTTCCTCTCTTTCCTTAGAGGAAATAAGCCTCAAGACCTAATCTTACATGTAGAAAATTGAAAGAAAAATAACTTGAAGGGAAATAGAAATGCATTCACAGAAATATAGATACACACAAACACATCCAGGCAATAACTAGGTAAATGTGTCCGGTAGAGTCATTTATTTGAAACTTAATTTCAAAACTACGTGCTAGAATCTCACTTTATTGAAATTCTCTAGAAGAGAAATCATAGAAATGGTGTAATATATGAGATCCCATCGGTTCTCACAGTCCTTGAGTGAGACTATGGTCGGCTGGAGCCCCTAGGCCTGTCACTTCCCATCACGAGCAGCCTCATCTGCTCACCCAAAGAAGCTGCACAGTCTTGCACTCTGGTTGTTTCATGACATAAAGCACTGGAGAAGCTCCGGTCTAGAATGCACTTTTTCAGAGTTCTAAATTAGTGGAATATCCACCTCGGTAAAATCTAGTTGTTACTTTATTATGTTTTGAGAAGAGATTTAAATCATCAATAAGCTGATGTTGCGTTTAACTTTCAGTTGTTTTGGTAATAGAATGCACTTTGTCATTTACCTTATGTCTTAGTTTTCTTCGTTGGTGATTAGGGGCAAAGGAGAGGATGGAAACTATTTTTCTGCCATACAAAGCCAAGTAGACCATATGACAACATCATCTAAGACATTGGCTTCATTACTAGTGAGTTCTTACCAAACATACTAATTTGTCCAAACAAGCAGATCCAGACTGGCTACAACATGCCAGGTGCCAGTGGGAATTATATGCTGGCTCTCCTGGCATCTTGTTGGCTTCTCTGGGAACCCATTTCATGCCCACTTCTCAAGATTTTACTCTGTTTTCTCTGTCTTCAATTCTCCATCATCTTGGTTGTTTCTCAGTATTGCTAAGGGGCTTCTGAGTGCAAATCGCACCAAGCAGTCCTATCAGGAAGCAGCATTGCTATCTGAGCAACAACAATGGATATTCCCATAGTACCAGGGTGCCAACTCTTAATTGTGAAGATAGAGCTCTATGAAACTAGTCTGAGAGAGAATGCAGCCCACATTGCAAACAGTCCTACACCTGCATTTTGAACCTGGAGCCTGGATGATCAGGAAAAGGCAGCAATTAAAAGGAAATGCAATTTATGACTGTGTACAACCATGTGTGAAAGGTAAAAACCATTACTGACTCCTCAGCCCAAAACATACATGTGGACCCACACAAATTTGGAGCAGAAACCAGAACCATTGTGTTTATTTTAAATAATATTATACCAAAATAAAGATACAAGGGGCCTGGCGCACGGGGAACACTGGCCCTGTACCCTGGCTCTGTGCTCACATCTGTATCTCCATTCCCGAGTGCATATGTTTGCCATGACATGGCATTTAATGTGGTCTGGAAAGCTCTTTAGAATCTCCTGCTCCATAAATATAATCAAAAACAAGAGAGGGCTTAGATGAAAAGGAAAAAATCCAAATCCAAGAAAATCAGCTGCCAGATCCCAGGGAGCTCATAATCACAGTCTTTCCTAGAGGAAGCAGTAGTCAGAAATTCAAAACCAGGAACAAACACAAGATAATTTATTTGGTATATACATACCACTGAGGATGAGGGATTCTTTCTGCATGAAAACCCAGCAAGTGGCACCTCATTAAACAGGACCTAGACTTAATCTAACTTGGAATAGATAAAAAAGATAGAATTCATAGGAAGCTCTCCAGCCTGGGGGCTTAATCTTAGCACTTCAGAGTATAATGAATGAATTAAGTAGGGCAAATGATTAACAACAAAGCAATGATCACTTATACTTTTTGTAAAACGAATATCTTATTGAATTTAGAATAACATATTCATTGTTTATGGAGAGGGTCAGTCTGTGATTATTTTTTTAGCTAAGACACTAGAAAAATCACAGATAGAAGCTGACTCTAAAAAGATAACTTGAGCAATTTTCAATCTTTTGGAGTACAGAACCTTATCTTGTTATTATTTCATTTGATGCCCTACTTATCTCTTCTCTCAAAAACTAGCATGCTTTTCCTTTTTCTTCTCTTTCTTTTAGGGAACACAGCCATTGGAAATTAGTTCTGTAGCATAAACACGGTAAAAAGCATCATAACTTTCCACAAGTTAAATGGGGACACTTAGGGATATCAGGCCATGAAATCTGGAAATGTCTCTTTAAATACTGAGATAAAGAGTCATGATATGGGGCAAATAGTTAAGGGAGCTACCCTAAAGAGTAAAAATAAAGGAACATGATCCAGTGAAAATTATTTTGATGGCTATATAAGGCCAGTCATCTCAACAGGAGAAAAAGATAAGTCAATTTGAACATCAAATCATAGGCATTTGTACATCAAATAACTAATTTGTGTTTTATTGTTGTAATCTTAGTTATATTTGTCACAAAAACATATCTATTATTTAAATTATGCCTGCTGTCATGTATTCGTCCTTGGAGGTTTAGTAATTGGTTTCATAATACATTTTGTGAATGACATTGTTGAGTAGAGGGAAGAGGAAATGAATGAAGAAAGGAATACAGATACAATCTCCAAGCAATTGTCTTGTTTAAGTGAATCATAACTATTGAAGTAGGTCTTAAATTTTCTAGTGAAATTGTTCTGATATAGAAGAGCCTAGTTATATTTTTCTATGACTACACTAACAAAGAGCTTTAACTATTTCAGAGGTAACATATTTGGTGTTAAGTTTCCACTCAAATTCTGCTTTTGTCCATTTAACAAATATGTATTGAAAGAGTGTTGCATGTGGTAGTATTACCCCATTACCAAAGGTAGATCACTTAACAAATGGGTACAGCAGTTGCCTGCTTGGAGGTAATGTCTAAGAAACGAGAAAGATGAAAAAAACTCAGTGCAACATAAAATGACAACTGTGATAAGAATTATGTTGAGGAGGAACATACCATAGTTCTGTGAAATCTCCATGAAGACATACTCATAAGTGAAATAAGTATATCACAGGTGTGTAAATACCGTGTCTTTTCTCTGGTATGAGAAACTGAAGATGTAAATGAGTTCTAGAATGTATGATAGATATTGTGAAACAGAAACTATTCAAAGGGAAAAGGGGCTAGGGGTAAGCAATGAGGGGAAAGAAAAACTTTGATGGTAAATAAAAGGAAACAAAGCTTACATATATAGGGGTTGGGGTGGGCAGGGGAATGAGAAAAATGAGAATTAAGTTTTGCAATATACTGATACAAATTCTCAATGTGGAGTGTGATCATGATGTGTATATAAAACATACCAATAAAACTGGTTAAAAAACAAAGTAAGGTTACATTTTGAGGTTCTAGGAAAAAAATTAGTGAAGGCATCATAAGGAAACAGCTTTGAGCTGAGATTTGTAGGGTAGAGCGTTGACTACTGTACAGAGAACACCAGGAGTCTGAGCTAAGATAACATAGCATGTACAAAGGCTCTAAGGAAGACCAAATATCTTTTAGAAAATGATAAAAGATCAATGCAACTGTATAGTTATGACATAAGTGACAGGGAAGTAGCATTTGGAATGATATTGGAGTTCACAAGATTGATAGAAAGTCTTCTGAATGGGCAGGATTTATGAAGATCCAAATTTTTAAGGAGTAGGAAGTCCAGAAAGCATTTAGAGACATCTAGGTCTGATTGATGCCCCTGAGATGAACCAACCTCATTCAATTTCTATCTCTTTGTCCTAAGATTAAAATTTTAGCCTTGTTTTCATAATGCAGCTTGCCTATGCCAAGTTGAAGAAAGGGCATCTGACTAATGAAGAAGTGCTTTCCTCTAAAAAAAAAAAAAAAAAAAAAGAATGGATTCTAGGCCACTCACATTCTAGGCCACTTTGGGCAAGGACCAGGCCAGTGAATGATCCCTATTAAAGATGTTAGCTTTCATTGTAAGTGCAATAGGAAACTTAAAGAGGTTGTTAGGCAGGATATGTGTGTGTGTGTGTGTATGTGTGTGTGTACATATGTGACACTGACAAGTTTCTAATGAATGATTTTGTTGCTTTGTAAACACTGAATTAGAATTATCAACAGTGGACATAGTGGAGACACTGGTTGGGCTAGAGAAAACTGGAGTTTGGGACTACAAGGGGTAGCCATGGAACTGAAAAATGGCTGGACCAAGAGTATATACCCCTACATCTATGAGATAGGTTGAAATGTGGGATGAAAGAGAGTGGTTTTAGCCTAACAAAAGGTAATTAATCTGTAAAACATACATTCATTTTATTAGGAATATGTGTCTTTGTTTTGCAACAGAATTTTATGAGATGGAACTTTTATAACTTCATTCTAGTAACTTACTCCACATTTATTTACAAAGAAGGAAAAATGGGCTTTCCCTGAAATTGTCCAGCTAGTATGCTGCTGTAATTCAACTTGAATTCAGGGCTTTCTGAGTCCAAAGCCCATGTTCAACCTCAGGTTGCTTCCTAGAATACTTCTAAATCTGACTATGCTAGTCACTGTCTATCCTCTGCTGAGCAGTCATAAGAAACCAATCTCTGTGTGTAGTCACAAGCCTGGAGACAGACAGACAGATAGATAGACAGACAGAGACAGTGACAGAGAGACTGAGATTGAAATTTCAGAATGCATTTCTGAAGGAATTGGCTTACATGATTATGGTCATTAAAATGTCCCATGATGGGCTATCTTCAGGTTAGAGACCCTGGGTGTCCAGGCCAGAGGGTGAATGTGTCACAGCTCCTGGGGGAAGCACCATGTCACCTCTGTATTCATCCTGTCCAGTTCCTGACCTATTATATGATGCCTTCCCTAACTGACAGCAGGCCTTCCCTGCCTGCTCCACACAGACTTCCACGCTAATCTCCTCCAGAAACACCTCACAGACACACCTCAAATAATGCTTGTTCAAAGTCCACTAAAAGATATCTAAAAGTAATCCGTGTACCATATGGCTTAGTCATGCTCTCATTGCTGGGACAAAATATCAGACACTCACAACTTAAAGGATGAGAGGCTTATTTTGGCTCATGGCTTGTGATTCACAGTCATCCAGCTCCAAGAATGCATAGCAGAGGGTTATGATGGATGCAAACCTGCTCTCACCATGGTGGCCAGGAAGCAGAGAGAGAACAGAGGCCCAGGGATGAGAACACACCCTTCCAAGTCATGCTTCTTCTGAATGTACCTCGCCCCTATGAGCACATGCAGTTATGGATTCACTAGGTTACATCCACTGTGGAGTTTAGCACCCCTATTGTGGTTTAGAACAAGAGTGACCCCCACAGCCTCAGGCGCTCTGAGTCAGGGCTTATAGAGGTGATTGGATTATGGAGCGCGCACTACAGCTGACTTGCTATTAGAAGCTCAGGCCTGGTTAGAGGCAGGTCACTAGGGGCATGCTTGAAGAAGTGTATCTCCCTCCCTAACCATCCTCTGTCTGCTTCCCAGCTGCCATGACAACAGAAGCCTCTCTTCCACCACGCCCTTCTGCTATGCTGTTTCTGCATGAAAGGTGACCAACCATGAACTGTACCCGTGAGCCAAAATGAAGCACTCCTCCCTTAAATTGTGTGTGTCAGTAATTGTGTCTGAGTGACAAGAACATGATTAAGACAATCCCCATGATCTAATCCTCTTCCCAAAGCTCTACCTCTGAATGTAGGATACATTCTAGATGGAAGTGATAATGCCACATTAGGTACTAAAATGGTGCATTTTCTGGGTTATGATCCCCAGGGGTACAATCAAACATTAGTCCAGGTGCTGCCAGGAAGGTGTTTCAAAGATGAAAATAAAGCCAACCACCTTTTGAGTTTAAGAAAAATTATTTGCATAATCTGGTGGCCCCAATTCCATCAAGTGAAAAGCCTGCTGACACTTCTCTAGGGGATACAAAATTCTGCTGTGTATGGCCACAGCTTATGCTGAAGAATTCTAGCCCACCCTTCCTAAGAGTCTTCCCTGCTCATCCCAGCTTGGTCATTCAACTCCCTTATGTGCTCAAAGCCAGTTCTCGGCTGTGAGTTGCTTCACTATCTCTTACTGGTATTGCTTGTCTAATGAAATCCTGATGGGTAAAGGCATTTTGCATTCATTATCTCATTTATTCTTTCTAACACTAATAAGAGATATTACAATTACCTGTATTTTTCAAATGATGAGAAGGCAAGAGAAATTAATTTTCCAAAAGTTGCACAATTCATGCATTCTAGGAACATGATTCGACCCTGTTCTTGAGACACTAAAGCCTTGTCTACAATTAACAACTATAAGCCATGCACGTGATACAGTAGACTCAGAATACATGGACTCTTCTCACCTCTCTAAAGTCAGTCACAGCAAGAGTAGTAAAAAGTATGCAGTCAAGAATTTTTTTGTTTTCTTTTGAGACAGGGTCTCACTTTGTGGTTCAGGCTGGCCCTGAGTTCAGCCTCAAACTCACATCACAGCAATCCTCCTGCCTCTGCCTCCTGAGTGCTGGGATTACAGGTGTGAGCCACCATGCCCGGCACTGTGGTATGTGGTACTGGTTGCTGCTGGGCGTGAGTCTCCACACCCAGTATGGTATGTGGTTACCGGGGATCGAACCTGGGTCCTTTGGCTTGCAAGACAGGTGCCGGAACCACTGAGCTAAATCCCCGGCCCAAGAATTTTAATATAATAGTATTTTGATAAATCAGTCGTTTTGTAGTATACTGCTCAAATGACCCAACAACATCTGCTTGTATAGTTGAAAGTAATGTCCTATTCAAAGAGAAAAAATAACAACAATGATAAAAATGATGGCACAAAGGTCCCATCTGACCCTGCTATTTCTCTGCCAAGTACATTCATAAAAAAATTAAAAACATCATACTAGAGTTACATATGTGCACACATGTTTACAGCAGCATAGTTTGTAATAGCTGAATCTGGGAAACAGCTCAAATGCCCGCCAAATGGGGTCTGGATAAAGATTTCTTTTTTCCTTTTATAAAATGGAGTATTGCTCAGCCATAAGTAATGATAAATTAGAGACGTTTATAGCTAACTGGATGCACACTGAGGCCATACTCATAAGTGAAATAAATAGGAGATAGATGTATAAATACTGCATCACTTCTCTAGTGTGAGAAACTGAAGGTATGAATGAGGTCCAGAATATCTGATAGGTCTTGTGAAATAGGAAGAAAATGTTCAAACGGAAAAGGGAAAAGAAGTAGAGGAAAGCAAAGAAGGGAAAGAAAAATTCACCTGGTAAAAAAGGAAAAACAGAAACAAAGCTTATGCATATGGAGGATGGAGGGGCTAGAGTATGGGATAAAATAAAAATCAAGATACATCATGTACAAGTACAAATTCTCAGCAAAGAATGTAATCATAAGTGGTATTTCTAAAATGTACCAATAAACTCAGTTTGCTAAGAAGATGATGATATAAATGATAGTTCATCGTGCAAGAAGAAACCAAGTCTAGGGCAAATGGAAAATAACTGATACTAATACATCTTTCCTCTATTAGGCCCAACACTGAAGTTTTAGTTAAAACAAAATACCATTATTTACCTCATAATTATTTTGAATGCCATTGGTTTTGTGGTTCTGTTTATATGACATATGATTGAAAAGTACAGTGAATATTTAAATTTTAAGAAATGTATTATAGTAAGATCTCCATGTGTTTAATCTCCTCAGCATACTCCCCTTTGCTTTGAGCACACTTACCACATCCTTCTTGGCTCTTTCTGAAGCAGTTCTGGGAGTCCTCTGACATGAGTGTCTTTATTTGCACTCTCATGTTTACTTAAGTGTACTGAATTGATTAAAAATATGTATCTTTCACAGTCATTTTGATTTTGGGGACAAGCCAGAAGTTGGACAGCACCAAATCTGGCGAGCAACGTAGATGAGAAAACATCATGATGTGTTTATGAGCTGCCTTTCTGTTAGATGGTATCCAGCAGCAGCATTCAAAGAAGACTGTCTTAATTATTTTTCTTGTTGATGAGATGAAAATCTCAACACCCACAGGTTAAGGGAACAAAGGTTTACTTAGCTCACAGATTGTAGAGGTTTCAGTCCATGGATGGCTGGCTCCACAGCAGAGTGACCCATGACAAAGGGCTGTCACAGAGGACAGACAGCAAAAAGTAACAAGGCAAGGGGGCGTACAGCATCTTCCTGCCCTGTTTATCTTAGCTTCACTTCTTAGGGTGAGTTGTACTCACACCTATAATCCTAGTGCCTTTCACCCTAGTGCACCATGAATGAATTCTAGCATCACACACTGTAGATCTAGCCAGCTCTGAAACAGCCCCACTTATGACTGCATGAAGCTTTGGAGAACTTCGAGACACCGCCATGACAAGGTCTTCCAAAGCTGCTTGAGAAAGTGGCAAAAACAACAGAATCAGTGTATTCACAGTGAAGGCGAGTGTTTTTTGAGGAGTATTAATGCCCGTATGTGTTGTTACTATAATACATTTTAACACTTAAACATTCATCATCTATTTTGATCACCCCTTTTATTTTTTTTTCAGTTTCATAGCTGTTCTAAGGATACATGTGAAGTTTATACCCACTTTTACATTTTGTGTAGTCTCATAGAGTATAATGAAAGTAATTAAGATAGCACAGACATTTGCTGGTAATTTTTTTCCTTTAAAAAGGCTCTTTTCACTATTCAAAATCACAAAATAATTCTGGTGGGACTGACAATGTCTCCATTTACTTTAGCTTCCAGGAAGCTCAGAACCAACTCTGAGGGGCAGCTATAGCTATTCATCTTTTTCATGTAGGTATGTATGTATTAGCATCATCCTTTATATACCCTTAATTTTAAAAAGTATATTTTTACTTTCCACACATCTGATTCATATTTGAGTAAGCATTATAAACCAACTCAATTACTTTGAATAATGAAGTGAAATAAATATATTAAAAATAATGATTAAATCCTCTCAGTGAAAGCTGAGAATGGACTACATAGACATATAGTGACATCAAAATACAATAAAATATCAGAGAGAAGTCCTGATTTGTTGACTTGTATACAAATTTGGGCAGACCTTTCCACTGAGGTGACTAATTTGTGCTTTGTGATACTTCCTTTGAACAATATCTTCCTCCCACATTCACACAAATATATCCGGATTTTTCAGAGGAAGGAAAATTCAAAACTTCAAAAGTAGAAAAAAAAAAAACTTCTGAGAAGTGAACTCTGGTCAACATGCTGCTGCCTGGCAGGGGGCAGGTGCTATGCAGAGGTCAGCAAAAGTGTCCTGTAACCAGTCTGTTCTCAAGTCACCAGAAATCACGACTATCTTCATTAGCCTGTCCATTCTCCCAGTCAGGTGACAAATTCTTTTTTTTTTTTCTTCACTTTTTTGAGACAGGGTCTCGCTTTGTAGTTCAGGCTGGCCCTGAACTCACTTTGTAGCCCAGACTAGCCTTGTACTCAATGCAATCTTCCTGCCTCTGCCTCCCGAATGCTGGGATTACATGTTTGAGCCACCTCGCCCTGCATTGTGGAATGTGGTTATTGAGTGCTGGGCTTTCAGGTGTGAGTCATCACACCCAGAACTGTGATATGTGCTACTGGGGACTGAACTTGGGATCTTGCACTTACTAGGCAGGTGCAGGAACCACTGAGTTAAATCTCCTGCCCCAGATGACAAATTCTTCCACAGAAATGTTCCTGCTTTTCTGATATCACCCCGGTGGACCTGTAGTGTCTAAAAGTATGAATACAGTCAACTCCTTGCATGCAGGCATTTAGAATTTCATGGGCTAAATGGAAAGAGTGGTTGACCATGAAGACTTGTTAGCAAAGTATGAAGTAAAACTTGCTGGACAGCCTGGAATAGAAGGAAGATCTTCAAGAGCTCCAGTTGGGGAATGGGAAAACTGTGATAAGGAGTGTGTGAACTGATGAGTGTGTGTTTGTCTGGGAAAGTGGTATAAGGAAAAGGATGCTCCACTTGGAGAGGTAGCTGAGCTGGAAATTGAAGGGTAAATGGAATTTTTAACAGACAAATGCATCAGTCTAATAGTAGCAGAGAACATATCAAAAAAGTACATGTACGAAGGCGAAACATCATGGGATGTGTTCAAGGCAGAGCCAGTAGTCCTATTTGGAAGATGCAGAAGGTAAGTAAAAGGAAATTTAGCAGGGCAGGATCTAGGAACAGATGGTAAAGGGCTTGGAAGGCCTTGAAGAGTACTTTGCATGTATTTTGATAGATAATAGAAAATTCTCAAAGGCTTTAGGGCAGAGGAGCAATACTGTGCGACCCGTTGTTTAGGAAAATATATGTGGCTGTAGAACTAGAGCTGTGCTCCCTGCTCTAGCATCATCGCATTCACCTGAGTGCCTATTAGCCATACAGGCCTGCTGCAGACTTAGTGAATTAGAAAATCCGGGGGTGGTGCCCAGCAGTCTGTTTGAATAAGCCCTCCAGGGGATTGCGATGCACTCCAAAGTGTGAGAACCACTAGATTAGAGCAATAGATCACAATCTTGGCTGCATATTAGAATCACCTGGGGAGCTTTAAAACAAAACAAAAAAAACATTATGCACAAAGCCCCCTACCTTATCCATTAAATTAGAAATCTTGGTGGGTGGGACCTGGGTATTAACATTTTTTAAAGCACCTCAGGTGATTCTAATGGAAAGCCAGGACTGAGCACTACTGAATTGAAGTAGCAGCTTTGGTGAGGAATGAGCTGGGACAGGCACTGTGCACAGTGCTGCAGTAATTTAGTCAAGAGAGGCTAACGGCCCTCAGCTAGGGCTGTGTCTTCAGACAAAACAGAGGTGGGTAAAATATGTTCCAGATGAAGGTCTATGGTGTAGGACTGGCCAGCGTTCTGGACATAAAAATGAGAGGAGTCCACTAGCTCAAAGGTTCCTGGGAAGGTACAGGGTTGGTACCAGGGAGTGCTGTCTGCTACTGAAGTATTTTTTGAATAGAGAAGAACCGTAGGATTTATTCATGGCAGGTCATTCAAGATAGCTTTTAACCAATAGAATGAAGCTAACAATGTTAAGGAACTATAGGCAGAGAGGAGACCACATGATGAAAGTTTTTCATGTCTTTGGGGGAAGGCTTTTCTGGTTCCCCTGTTTGACAGAACCTAAATCTCAGCATATTTCCTGTTGTATAGCAAATTTCTAATATTTGTCTGATTAAAGAAGTAGGAGAGAGAAAATAATAAGTTGAGAGGTACTAGGGCCAATGGAAGATTTTCCTAGAAGGGAGGGCACATGAAGGTATATGGAAACAGAAAGGAAGAGATGTTGAAGGTGAAATAAAATAAGAGATAATAGAACCAGGTTTGGGAGAAGGAAGACAGCTAAGATCAGTAACACAAAAAATGTTGACTTACAAGAAAAAAGAAGTGAAATTTGAGAGAAAGATAAAGATAGAATTCTGTATCAGCAACATTATGAATGACATGTTCTAACTGCCCTGTAACTTCAAAACTTCTAAATGTAGCATGAATTAGTATCCTATGGAGTGGACCCTTGAATTACAACCTGCCTTTTATATGAACAATTTAGGTTACGACCAGAATTTTAGTTTTAACTTACAACTAAAATCTTGAGTTATGACCTGAAAGCTAGTCTTTCGTGTATTCAGTTAATTGAGAAATCCTGGGCCAAGGACCCTCTAAAGACACTGAGATTTTCTTGGGACAAAGTATGGCTCAGAGTTAAACAGAGACTCTGAAGCCTGTGTGGAGGAGCCTGAGCCTTCAGTTGACCCTGTGGCTGATGACACTGTCACTATAGCAGAGTCC